>DF359024.1:129662-139716 GCA_000787875.1 Solanum virginianum | reverse complement strand
AATAGGTTGTAGGATTTAGACTAAGTATGTTTCTTCTAAATTGCCACGACACCTTTTACTTGAAGTTTGACGATTCTAAAAGAATTGAAGGCAAATTATACATTATTATTGGATATGAACAATTTACTACTATTTTGGATTTTTTAATATTAGTATGCTAAATGCGAACATGAATGTTTTACTATTCTTTTGGAATTTTTGACAAGTAATATTTTGATTTCTAGAAGTGAATATTTTGCATACCATTGGAATTATGGAAATGATTTTTGTGCATATTATCCTTACCACTCTACTCGTGCCTATTCTGACCTCGTTCACCGGTTTTCGAGTCGGTTATGATCGTGTGCATTATACTGTATATAAATATATATATTTCGAAGTAGGATGGATACGGTGGGTCGGTTTGCTCATTGACTGGCTTTGCTTAGTTTGGAGACATAAGGAGCTGGGCTTTGGGTATGTTGGCATTATGACTTGTGAGCGCTGGGCCTCGTTCGCCTTGGCTCATGTGAGCGCTGGGCCTCGCTCGCCTCGGCTCACTTGTCGGTATAATGTTATCTCTGTGTTTTGATATGTGAGCGCTGGGCCTCGCTCGCCTCGGCTCACCTATCCTGCGTCGTGAGTGCTGGGCCTCGCTCGTCCCGGCTCACCTCAGCTATATTTGGGATTTGTGTTGGAGACTTTGGGATTTGAAGTTTCTGGTGTGAGGTAGTGGTATGGCGCGAGCTTGGAGGTCGCTATCGGAGCAGCTCACCTCAGCTACATTTGGGATTTGTGTTAGAGACTTTGGGATTTGAACTTTCTGTTGTGAGGTAGTGGTATGACGCGAGCTTGGAGGTCGCCATCGTTCCTGTACGTTATGCATACTACAACTTTATTTTGAATTATGTCCGTTTGAGGGTATGACGAAGCCCTGTCCCATCTTTTGATTTTGTTAGTCTGTATAGAGGTCTGTTGATACCTGTGAGTACGGGATTTTGATAATTTGTATAAGTCTGTATGTATATGATGTATGTTAGGCGGTCTAACTGTAGCGGTGACCTTGTCGGCCCGCATGTATGTATATATGTGTGTACTATTTGCTGGGGCATTTCTGTTTGCAGGTGGATAGTCCGAAAAATAGAGAAAACTCTATCAAAATTTCTGTAAATACGTTGGATAGTGTAACTATAATCTGAATTAGTAGTTGTGTTCGGGTGTCCTAAACGGGCACTAGTCACGGCCCCGAGGTTGGGTCGTGACAAAGCACTATTGATCCTTTCATAGCCATTGATAAAAAAGATGTTTGAGAGGAGATGGTTGTGGCCAAGGATGTGGAGATAGGAGATAATCATGGCAAAGATGGGGTTAGTGAAGTTGTTGACGCACCACAGAAGTTGAAGCCCATTCCTAGGCCTCCTCCTCCCTTCCCTTTAAGAAACAAAAAGAGTAAAAGGGAAGGCAAATTCAAGCACTTTCTCTCTTTGCTGAAACAACTCTCCATCAACATCCCTCTAATTAAGGTATTGGAGAAGATGTCAGGGTATCCTAAGTACATGAAGGACTTGGTCACTAAAATATACACTGTGAGTCAGGAGCTCTCTGAAGAGCTTCAGCATTGCAGTGTTATTTCTACGAAGTCCTTGGTTCAGAAGCGAGCAGAGCTAGTTTCTTTCGCCATACCCTGCACCGTTAGAGATATGGGGTTTGTAAGGGCACTATTGATTTAGGTGCTAACACTAATCTGATGCCCCTTACGGTTTACAAAAAGCTTGGATTAGGAGCCCCTACTCCAACGAGCTTAAGGTTGTTGATGGTAGATCGTACGGTGAAGAAGCCTGTGGGGATACTATACGATGTTCTGATCAAAGTTGAAAAGTTTATATTCCCTGCAAACTTTGTGATACTAGATTGTAAAATTGACTTCGATATCCCAATCATCTTGGGAAGACCGTTCCTAACCACTGGGCGAGCACTAGTGGATATGGAAGCTGACCAACTCAAGTTTAGATTGAATGATGAAGAGGTCATCTTCAATATCTATCAGGACATGAAGCATCCAGATAATCTAAAGAACAAAGTCTGGGCAATTGGTGAAGTTTGCATAACCAATTTATCCAAGTCATGTCGCGATAATAAGTCAGGTGCTACTTGGGAGGCAACCCAAGGTTTCTGATGTAATAGTATAGCTATAGGGTTATTTTTAGTTTTTGGATTCATAGGTAGTTTATTTATTATACTTTGATTGTAATTTTGGACATTAGGCTGGTTGTATATAGAGTAACAGTGTGTTCTATGCAGAATATGCAGGTACAGGGCTAAAGCAACCATTTTTAGCAGAGAAGAGCATCAAGAAATAACTCTATGGCTGGGTCTAAGGGCCGTTAAACACTTTACAACCTATAGCCCATCTCGTAGAGATTTCTAGTGAGCAAAGAAATCATTCACTCCAGTCCACGAGCCAACTTATTCATAGATAAAACTATGGGTCGTGACTGGGCTCGTAGACCTCAAGTAAGTTCTTTGAAAGTTTTCTAAGTGTTGAGGTTTCTATGACCAACTTTACGAGTCATAAATCACTTTATAACTCGTAGACTGATCCGTGAAAACCAGTCCTGAAATCTAGGGTTTGGATGTTCTGCGAAACCATGGTTTGTTGGCTGTAAAACACTCTACAGCTCGTAATTGGGGTTTCGTAGAGTCCAGGTCCATTAACTTTCAGTTGACCTAGTCAAGGTATAAATAATGGGTTCAAATTATTTTGACCCTATTTCTAACCTAAATACAAATATATACATGGCCATCCCCTCCCCCATGTAAATTTGACCATGGACGGCAACAAAGACCCAATTTTCCAGCGACTTTCTAGCAACCTAGGGTTTAGTGCCCCTTCACCTCCTTCATCTTCTTCAAATTAATCAAAAATCTTGGTATGTTTTCAGTTAATCCCAAACCTTTAATTTGGATGCCTTGTATGATTGAATTGGATAATGTGTTGGGAATGGTAGTTGGGACACAAAATTGATATTTGATGATTAATATATGTTAATTAAAATTAGGTTGCCCATGTATGAATAATTGTCTATATCAGAAATTGGGTATTGTTGCCTTGATTACATGTTTTGAATAGTTGGTTGTGCCTATTGATTCACCCACCATGTATGATTAATTGATTTTGTGTGTGAATTGGTGGAAATGACATAGGTTCGTTGTCTTGTTGAAATTGATCATAAGTGGTTGAAATTGTAGGGTAAATATGCGTAATCACTTTCGATGGGGTATATGTGTTGTAAAACATGTTGGGAGTAATGGTTGTGGTATATAAATCATGTGTGTGTATGTGTGTGTTTTGCTTCGATGCTAGTAGAATACTTATTGAAAAGGTCATTTGGGGTCCATTATGATGGTCTTAGAAGCTTAAGTAGTTGAGTTTTCTTGTTTACGAGTGGCTTTTACGGCCCTTGGATTATTCCATGAGTCATAATTTCCCCTCGTACAAGATTCTAAAAACTTGAAGTTTCTAAGTATCCGTTAGAGGAGACCTTCTATGAGTCGTAGATCACTTTACGGCTCATAGATCCTTGCTTGGAATAGATATACTCAGTGGAAATCTCTATGATCTAGTCTATGCCTCATAAACCACTTTATGAGTCGTATCTAGTCTAGTAGACTTTTCCAGTGACAAAAATTATTTGAACCACTGCTTTACGAAACCTCTTTATGGTTCGTAATACCAATTACAGCCCGTAAAGGTGCTTTTTGTAGAACCCGTCTGCAGCTTAAATTAAATTATATTTGCATTCCCATTTTTTCTTTGTGGGGCTAACCATGGTGCGTATATATTCATGTTTCAGGTACTTGGCCCCTAAAGCTAAGTGTGATAAGATCAGATCCCTATAAAGGAGGGTCAGAGATGAGCCTTCAAATGATGAGCAGGCCACTTCACTGAGTGACTCACTAGAGGAGTTGGGCATTAGCCCAGACCTAGAGGAGGATCAACCACAGACTAGAGCAGTTTCTAGAGCTGGGCAAACTCAAGCTTTTGCTCCTTAGTTCGAGGAGAGAGGCAACGATGGGAGCGATCTACCATAGATGACTGCATCCAAGGAGGAGTCCATCAGTAAAGGATACTCTGAGGACAGATCAGAGACAAAGTCCTCCGCTGTACCTCGATCATCACCATCTCCATCGGATGCCCTTACTATTCGATGGTGTGTCACTGGTATGTGTGACATCTACACAGAGGGCCAAAAGCAGACAGAGCGGGGCAATCCAGTTCACTCCATATATAAGTAGCCTAGAGTCATCTCCGACAGACTCAATTGTGTTCCCAGTCTCCAGGATACGATGATTCACTACGTACTTCAGTGGCTCACATACTCTCTTGGATGATACGCATCGACTATGGTGATAGAGTTTTATGCCTCATATGCATCCATGGTGTACAATACTATTCCTAAGAGGAAGAAATCCCTCACTCAGGCCAGACTGATCAAGATAAGAGTGAGGAGCTGGAAAGTGGATATATCGGAGACCACTATCTGCTGGATGCTTTTTAGACTAGAGTTACCTACCCCTAAATCCACCATAGAGTTTGACTACAGGGTGGGGCAGATGGGGAACCCCCTGGTTATATGAGAGCTAGAGCGATTAGCCAGCTTGATGAGATGGGTGGCTGGTTATATTGCTGAGTAGGGTCCGAAATCGTCATAGGTCACCATACACTCAAAGCCTATTGTCAAGTTTTCACTCAGTTTTCTTGCAAAGTTTTGGTGGGCGGCTATTTGTTTATGTATCCGACCTACACTTTCTGATAATACACTGATATTATAGCATGCAATTTTGGTTGCTAGCATCTTAGCTGGCTATGATATTGATTGGGCCTGCCTCATTACTTAGCATATTCATAAGGCTGCATTAAAGAGGTCCACCTCCATCCCGTTCTCTTGCTTGATATACAAGCTCTATCTAGAGTTGAGGGTGGAAAGTTTGCACCAGCGTACATTGGATCCCAGCCTGAGCAAGGCTAAGAGAAAATCATAGCTCTCTTGTGAGCACAACCTCCACCTAAGCCTGAGATGTTCGCCCTAGTGCCCCTGCCTGAAGGTTCACAGACTACCATCGCCACTACTGCTACTATTGAGAAGAGAACCCTACAGCCCAAGGTAGATAAGGACAGGGGGCCTATTACTTCTATCCCTGCACCATAGGCCATGACACCATAGGATTCTCCCACGAAAATATTTTTTGTGTCCGCCGCATCTATACAGGCCCTGGCATAGAGGTTATCTCATGTTGAGTTGCAGTTGACTCAGCTTGTTCATCAGATCAGGCCATGGGTTTGCCAGACTATTTTAGACTTGGACAATCTATGCAGGCATTCGCGGTCATTACTATTCAAGACTGTATCTCTATCATGGATGCCCACGTTGACACCTTCGAAAAAAGGGTACAATAGAATCTGTGCACGACTCGACCATCAGACTTAATGGCCCTATAGAAGGAGATCCAGTGACTCTGCGTTGATATGACAACAGCATTGGCAGCACTAGTTGCGATACCAATGACTATGCATCCGATGCCAGTAGTAGATCTTTTTGCTCCTAAGGAGCCTGTTATGTCTTCCCATGGAAAGAGACCCTACGGGATAATAATCATGATGTGTTATGATTTTAGGAGGGATGATTGAGCAAGAGGAGCTCGAGCTTGCCTCGAGGACATCCCAACAAGAGGCAGAGATACGATGGGCTCGAGAGGTAGAGTAAGTGAGAGGTGTTGGCCCATCTGGACAGAGTGCTACTATTGAGCAAATTACCCCGCAAAAGGAGGGTGGCTAGACTCAACCATACACTGGTGCTTAAGTACCTAGGTAAGTTTTTTGACCCCTTTGTGGTTTATTTTTCTCTAATTTTGTGCATTAGGTGCAATGCATATCTTTTTCGATGGGGTGTGGGTAGTTATAGGATTTGGTGAAGTCTGAGTAGCTTGGGTCCATAACTACCCCAATTTTTTATCTTGGGGTTTTTTTGCCTGTGTTCCTTTTCCCCATGGATATTTAATTTCTGTTGAACCGACATGTTTAGGATGTTTAGATATTATTTGTAGCATATAGTACTAATACTTGTGGCATACAACATGTTTTTATGTTTTGTTTGAAAAATGATACCCATAAAAAATATTGATTAGCAGTCAGATAGCAACTATGCATGATTAGGTATGTGATAATGTTTGTTCTGATAGGTGAGGATAAATTTAGATAAAAAGCATTATCTGAGAGTCTTTTGTTGATAATGTATGTAGTGTCATATGAATGTGAGCTTAATCTACTAGATTCATGTGTTTTGCTCTAATTCAGAACTTGCCCTGTTACTCTAAGTTAGATTGTGAATTAATTGGATTAGGAAAGGATCTTATGCCATTGTTCTTAATAGTCCACTTAGCCTAAAATAACCAATCAAGCTATGATATATCCCTTGTTTCTAATGTTTGAGCCTAACATGTAAATATTCTATGAAAATACCTGATTAACTTAGCCGTGTTTAAAATTCTAAAATTGGCCTAGTCCTTACTTGAACATTATGCACCTTGAATAAGGCAAAAAAACCTAATTTGAGGGTGGCTACTAAAATTGGCCCCAGTTTTGAGGACAGATATTATGCACCTCAACACAGACTAAAAGCCTAAGTTGAGGGTGGCTGGTGTAAGGGTGAAAGACAAAAATAAGGGGGTAAATTAGTGGTACAAAAAAATGAAAAATCATGTACTGGGTGTAAGACAAATAAGTGATGCCTTAATTGTGAGCTCGAAAGAAAAATGAAGTGTAAAAATAAGGCAAAAAGCTAAAAAATTAAATAAAAGCACCCAGAAAAGCTTGAAACAGGAAAAAGGGAGAATGAGGTGAAAATAATAGAATTGGTAGGGCAAAAATGTAGAAAAACACAGTGTCAAGGAGGGCCTTTAGTGACTATGCTCCTAAAATGTAAAACCAAAGCCCCCTGAGCCTACGTTACAAGCCTAGAAAGTCCTAAAGTGATCCTAGTCAAGTTAGTTGAAGGTCTTAATCATAAGTATAGAGGCAAGCCTATGGTATTAGCCATAATGCATGAATATCTTTTTTTAGAGTAAGTGATTTTGCATAGTCCCAAGGTTATACATGAAAACATCATTGAGTGTCAGATATGAGACTTCTTTCTATGAGGGCACTTGTATTGCATTGTTAGTACTACACTCATTCGGTGATTGTGGAATATTTATAATCCCTTGCTTGTCATAGTTGTGTTGTCACACGCAGTACTAGACTTGTTTAGTGATTGTGAATTGATGATAGTACCTAGTTTGTTATAGTTGTTTATCACATGCACTAGTTTGTATTGGTTTGCTAGATGGCTATCTAATCCTATTTTGAAAAGTTGGTGTGGGTATCTGAGTTTGAGATTTATGTGATATATGCAATTGGGTTGAGGTCTATGTGTTGCTACATTATCTATATAGATTGAGTCCGTCACTTGAGGACAAGTAATAATTTTAAGTTGAGGGTGTTGATGTGTTGCAAAAATACAACACTTTTGATGCTTAAAACATAAAATTTTGTGTGTTGTCAATGTGATGTTATCTATTTTTATGTATTTCTATGTTTATATTTGCAGGATTATAGGTCGTCCTTGATTTTGGGAAAAAGTGCAGAAGTTGCTGGTGTTTGTTGTTGTACGAGACCCTTTATGGGCCGTAGATCATTATACGGGTTGTAGGATGGTTTTTTGAACAATTCTAGTGAGGGGTTATTTTCTGAAGTTAATTCTATGAATATACAGACGAGCCGTAGAAGGTTTTATGAGTCGTAGAAGATGGTTCATGCCCTGAGGATCAAAGATGGGGATTTTTTGAAGTTTCATCAGATGACACCCCCTTTACAGGCCATAAACTATTTTACAAGTTATAGAAGGGTGTCATAGAGTTAAAGTTCAAAATTCTAACAGCTGAGTACGAGACCCCAATTACAGGTCGGGGAATGCAATATGGCCCGTAAACCCCTTCGTATGGCATGCCAACCAGTTCTCCTATTTTGTTTAGGACTTGTGTTTTACTTATTATAAATAGGTTTTACAGATTATTTTTCAAAACATTTTGCCTAGTACTCAGAGAACTCAGTAATTAGAAAGAGAAAATTGTGACATGACATTCGAGAGTCTTTGAGCACACTTATCCTCTAACAAAGAGGTGAAACTTGGATGACATCACCAGGTAATGGTAATATCTGTGTAAATTTATTTTTTAGGATCGTCTTACTTGTAGTATGTGGTGTTGGGGTATTCATATCCATTGGTGCTTATCTGATGTTTTAGATTTATTTTTATAATACTGATGATTGTTGTGTTTGAATCTATATATGTATACCTACTTAATTGGTTGTTTACTTGATGCTTTTATGTATGTATTACTTGAAATTATGTGTATTCGTGTATCCCCTGTAGGAGATTTCTTTTAGTAGTGGATCATGTTGTATTTGTTTTCATATTGTAGTAGTGATAGTGGTAGTATCTAGTAGTTGTGTTTAGTTACTTGTACTAGTTAATGTTGTGTTAGCTATTTTAGAGTCTCCTTGATTTAATTTCCCTCTTTTTGTTTTGTACCCCTTATAGAACTTAGCTAATGTGAGGTTACTACTAAGAGAAGAGTGTTTTAGTAGGTATAGCCCTTACGGTCTACTGTAGATCTTGTTCACTGATCCTTTCCTTTGCATAAATCTTATTGTTAGTTCATCAGTTGGCAGATTTAAGGTTTATTTCTTTGGGAAGGTTAGGTTGTCTTTTCAAGGTAGATTTGATGGTTAAGTTATCTTTTTAGCTGATTAGGTGATGTTTGTCGGATGACTATGTTTGAATTAGAAATGATGGAAATGGAATTATCTCCATTTATTCCTAGTAGGGTGATGTTCAACTTAAAGTGCCATGTGAAAGGGTCTTAGAAGTTTGTATCGGCATACTTGGTAGGTTATAATGCTAGTGAATAAAGTTAATGTTGTGAGATCAATACCGGTAAAGTCACTATGTTTGTCGGATTGCTTGCCGGCTTAATAAACTTTTGGATCAAAGTAACTAGGCTTGATTTCAGCGGGAGAGTACTGGTGGGCTTATGATGTTAATTTCTAGAATGTCCCTTTGATTACAGGAAGTCATTTGAGCTAGATTTGGTGCAACCTCATTGTTAGCAGAATGATTGCCTTTCGAAGGAGGGTGGTAAGATTTAGGAAGAGTTATTTCAGCTTGAAATTGTTGATTTTGAAGTCTAAGTGTAAATATAAGGTTTTGGTCTAGGTGAGTTCCTTGTTTTGATTCTTGTTGTTCTCTGATATTAAGAAAGTATATATAATCCATCCGAAATAGGTGTTATGAAGTTTGCTAAGTGGGATTCAGACTACACTGGGGATATTTGTGAAAGCTAAGGATTAATAGGATGCTTCTAGTGGACGGAGATGATGGATTTTTGGAATTAAGGTGGGTATCTCAGGTGGTAAGGTTGTTTGGTTCATTCTGCAGGTTTGCATTGCTTAAATTTGGTGATTTTGGTGAGAACTTAGTTTTCTTGAATGATTCTAGTATTTTTAATTATTATTGGTTCAGCGGAGTGGGAATTAATGATAAGGAAAAAATTGAAAGATTTTTGGGGTTGTTGAAGTAAGTTTGAGATTTTCTTCTAAGTTGGAGTTCTCTAGCATTATTCTCTTTGTAGGGGTGCCTATGGGTCTGATAGAGAATGTGGCCCAGTATCCTTATCGTTTCATGCCTTAAGACTACGATTGTTCTTGACTTTCGAGGATAGAAGTCCTTTAAATAGTGGATGTTGTAATGATGCTCCTGGTCATTTTCATCTTACTCAAAAATTTCCAGTATTTAGAGCTTTCCTATAGCGACCTTATTCCAATGTTTAAAGCTTTCCTGTAGCGACCCCAGGTCATTTGTGACTTGCTGGAATCGATAATATGGTCGCCTGTTCTGGTTTTGTGTAGTTCTTCATGTTTAGAGGTACTTGCAACTTCAAAAGTTGACGTTGGTAAGAAATCTATGTAAACGACCTC
>DF359024.1:112131-125835 GCA_000787875.1 Solanum virginianum | reverse complement strand
GATCCGATATGATAGACAAAGGCACCCCATGCAATCTAGCCAACTCATAAATATACAATCTACCATAATCGTCAGCAACATAAGTAGTCTTAACAGGTAGAAATGAGCCATCTTTTCCATTTAATCAACCACAACCCAAATAGAATCAAAACCCTTTATAATCATAGGCAACCCAACTAAAAAATTTATGTTAATTTCCTTCCACTTCCAAGTAGAGATCTCTATATCTTGGGCTAGGCCACCTGGCCTTTGATGCTCGGCTTTAACTTGTTGGCAATTATGGCAACTAGATACAAACCTAGCAATATCTTTTTTCATACCTCCCAACCAATACACCTCTCTCAAATCTCTATACATCTTTCTAGAATCGGGGTAAATAGAATTGGAAGAATTATGAGCCTCATCTAAAATCTTCTCTTTCAAGTCATCCACACTAGTAACACACAACCTACCTTGGTACCTAAGGGCACCATCTCCCCCTTGGAATAAAACCTCCACCTTGCCATCTCTCACCAAGGCCTTTAATTCTAACAAGATGGGGTCAAGATTTTGCTTTGCCTTTACCTCCTCAATCAATGAAGATTTTGAGCCATCAACCATCAACAACCACAATACCACCATTATCAACCTCCTCCAACCTAACTGCCAATCTAGACAACTGATAAACCTTCTTGGCCACTTTGTTGGCCCCACCATCAATATGTGTTAGGTTACCCATAGACACCCTACTCAAACCATCGACCACAACATTAGCCTTATCGGGGATGATAATGTACACTCATATCATAATCCTTAAGAAGCTCTAACCATCTTCTTTGTCTCAAGTTGAGATCTTTTTGGGTGAAAACATATTGGAGACTCTTATGATCGGTGAACACATCAACATGAACCCCATAGAAGTAATGACGCCAAATTTTCAAAATAAATACCACGGACGACCAATTAAAAATCATGGGTAGGATAATTCTTTTCATACACCTTAAGTTGCCTAGAGGCATAAGCTATTGCCTTACCATTTTGCATCAAAAAACAACTCAAACCAATTCATAAGGCATCACAATACACAACAAACACCTCCAACCCTTCTAGTAGAGACAAGATAGGAGCGGAGACAAGCTTATCTTTCAAAGTTTGAAAACCCTTTTCACACTCATCAGTCCACACAATCTTTGCCTTCTTTTGGGTCAACTTAGTAATAGGAGAAGCAATAGAAGAGAACTTATTCACAAACCTCTGGTAATAACCCGCTAAACCCAACAAACTTCTAATATTCGATGGAGTCAAAAGGCTAGGCCAATTTCTAATTACCTCTGTCTTCTTAGGATCCACCTTACTACCATCACCCGACACCACATGACCTAGAAAGAAAACCTTTTTCAACCAAACTTACACTTCTCATATTTGGCATACAACTTCTTCTCTCTCAAGATTTGTAACACCACCCTCAAGTGATCCACATGCTCCCCCATACTATGAGAATAGATCAACATATCATCAATAAATACCACACAAACAAATCAAGATAGGGTTTACAGATCCTATTCATAAGATCCATGAAGATAGTCAGTACATTGGTCAACCTAAAAGACATAACCACAAATTCACAGTGCCCATATCTAGTTCGGAAAGTCATCTTGGGAATGTCACACTCCCTCACTTTCACTTGGTGATACCCGGATCGAAGATTAATCTCTTGAAGTTGGTCAAAAAGATCATTAATCCTTGATAGAGGGTGCTTATTCTTGATGGTGACTCTATTAAGTTGCTGGTAATTAATACACATTCTAAGAGAACCATCATTCTTCTTCACAAACAACACCAGTACACCCTAAGGTAATTGGTTAGGCCCAATAAAACCTTTTTCCAACAAGTTCCTTAATTGCTCTTTCAACCCCTTCAACTCCATCGAGGCCATACGGTAAGAAGGAATAGAAATGGGTTGAGTATCGGAAAGGAGGTCTATGTCGAAATCTCTTTCCCTTTCGGGAGGATTGCCAGAAAGCTTATTAGGAAAGACATTAAGGAACTCATTCACCACCGAGACTGACTCTATAGGAAGGACTTTAGACTCAACATCCCTAACCCTCACAAGATGACAGAGACACCCCTTAGAAATTAACTTTAGGGCTTTAATGCATGGAATAAACCTACCCTTGACCACCACATCATGACTCTCCCACTTAAGGACTAGTTCATTAGGAAATTAGAATTTGACCCTATGGGTTCTACAATCAATAGAGGTATAATATGTATGCAACCTATCCATCCCAATAATGACATTAAAATCCACCATATCCAACTTCATAAAATCACAAGGCAATATTTTATGCAAAATGAAAATGGGACAATTTCCATAGACCCTTCTAGCAACAATGGATGCACCAATAGGAGTAGACACCTCATAAAGCTAACACAATAATTCGGGTTCAACATGAAACCTTTTGGCAATAAAAGGAATAATAAAAGAAAGAGTGGTACACGTGTCTATCAATGCATACACATCCAAATAAATAGCTTTTAACATATCGGTGATGACATGGAGCATCTCATCAACCCCTTTCCTCCCTTGAAGAGCATAGAACCGATTGTGTCTTAGGGCACCACCATGTTGACCTTCTCTTCCCATAGGAACCATATTCACACCTCGGCCTTATGGACGGCCATCTCTACATTTATGTCATGCACGTAGATAAGTAATTACCTTATGACCCACTTCACCACACCCAACACAAGCATTGGTATCCTTCAAACACGGGCCATCATGGCCTCTACCATATCTTGGTCACCTAGAGGTACCACACTAATACCACCTTGGACCCTTGGGTTGTCATGAGAAAAACTTCTAGTAGGAGCATTGGAAGAACCTTGGACTTGATAGAACCGACCACCCTTGGGACTTTGGAATCTACCCTCAAAATCGGCCCTCTTGGCTTCATTACTTCTTCTCTTTCTCAACTTTTCCCCCTCCAATTATTTGGCATAAGTCATGAGGCGGGATAAGTCCATATAACCTATCAACATGGCAGCATGACATTCTTCTTTTACTAAGTTGGACACATCTATCACAAACATGTTTATCCTAGACCTTGTCTCCGCCACCAATTGTGGAGCATATTGGGAGAATTGGTTGAACTCGAGGGCATACTCCCTCACATTCATGGGCCCTTGCTTCAAATTCATGAAATCTATCATATTGGCCTCCCTAAGCTCAAGAAGGAAGAACCGGTTGAGAAATGCCGCCTTAAACTCCTCCCAAAGGATCACATTATTGTTCCTTGTTTCCTCCTCCCATTGAGTAAACCATATTTGGGCCACCCCCTTGAGTTGATAGGCCACCAACTCCACTTTCTTTTTCGATCTAACAGCCATGATAGAAAATACTTTGTACACCTCATCAATAAGTTCTTAAGCATCGTCATCTACTTTAGACCCATGAAAATTCGGTGGGTTCATCCTCATGAAGTTCCTTACCCTAGATTTTGGAGTGCGAGCATGAGGAACTCAGGCCCTTTGGTTGATTTAACTAGTTATAGCTTGAGCGAATATGGCAATAGCATCCTGGAACTCTTCGTGAGCTAGTTCTTCTTGGGGTGTACGAGCTCTTTTTCCTCTTGGAATAGGTATGATCTAGCATAGCAAAGGACATTCATTATGGAAAAGCCTTACCTTAACTTCTATAGCACGACATAGGTCAAGAAGAAGGGAAATATTTCTTAAAATATCTCATAGCCTCTTACTCATAGTTGTGGTGCACTTTACAACCATAGGTAAGACTATAATCAGTGTGGTGTGTTGGATACCAAGGACCATTAACAACCTAGTGCTCTAATACGAAGTTTGTTATGACCCAAGCCTAGGGCCTAGATGTGACATGGTGAATGGAAACCCAAAGAGGACCCCAAACAAGCCTCTTAGCATATCATTTACACATCTTTGGTCGCGGAAGATATTAAACAACAATACGAGAATAGAAACAAGGATAGAGGGACTAAGGGAAATCTTTAATAGTATAGATCATCAAAAGAGTCAAGCTTAAGCATAATTATATAACTTGTCCAACAACACCTTTAGCAAAGATTGGGCAGGGTCCAAGACACTTTTCGGGCTCACCCTTTTTCTATCTAAGTGCAACATAAGGAAAGAGAAAAAGTGAGAGTGCAAAGCTAGTGTCTTCGAACTTGAAGAGTCACCAATAGCTTATCTTCAAACTAGTCAACTAGCCACGAGGAGGATGATCATGAAGGGCTCCAATTCCTACATGGTGACATCACGTAGGCATAGAGTATGCATTAGTACATTTGAATGTACTAAATATGTAGGATGCAATGCAACAAGAGATAGACAGCTTAATCAAAATGCATAATCATAAGCAAGAGATAGTATATTAGCAACATGGCATGCATGATCAATGTTTGAAGTAAAACATGCTTATATAAAACATAATACATGTGTAGGACCAAGCAACCAGTACTTCGAATCCAAGGCCTACTACCTCCTTCGAAGGCGATTGAGGTATCTACCCCTCAATTAGTAAATGGGCATAGCATCCCATCAAAGTGGTCAAGGTATATACCCCTCAATATGGTAGATGAGCATAGCACCCCTCATCATAGTGGTCAAGGTATATACCCCTAAATTGGTAGATGGACATAGCACCCTCCATCATAGTGGTGAAGGTATATACTTCTTAACTGGTAGATGGACATAGCACCCTCCATCTAAGCGGTTGAGGTATAGCACCCCCTCAAGAAGGTGTGGTCAACTTGCAACACTATAAGTACTTTTCATGAAGTCAACACATAAAAATATTACTGTCATCATCATAAAGTAACTTGACTCAAAGGCCATGCAACAGATCATTAATAACTCAAGAATCCTAAACCGAATATTTTATCAAACACTTGGCGGGTGTGTAATACTAGTTCAAAATCATGCAATTCAAGAGTAAAATAATATGAGAAAACTTAATGTAAATCAACCCACCAACACTTGGTAACACCATCATGCAATATACGTTGAAAATCCTTCGTCAAATGTCATAGTAGATAATAGATTCATAGCTCAAAACATGCTTAAACAATCACATTTTATCAAATCCCAACATAGTTTATATTTAAATTTCATAATAGAAGATACCCATAAATAATTAACTTGAAAACATGTAATTTACATTAAAAAGAGAGTTGGGCACTATGGGTGAAAGGACTCAATAGTTGAAACTCACATACCTCAACTTTGGAGATTTCATTAATGAAGATTCGATTGAGAATTTGAAGCTCGAATAAAATTCTTGAGATCCAAAATTAGATTGGGACACTAGAATTTGGGTGAAATATTTGTCTAAGTGTTTGGGAGGGTTTTGGGGTATGTCTTGTATGATATGATTTTGAAAAATGACTAAGTATAGGTATTTTTATGCATAGGTAGGCTTAGGCCCAAGACTAAAGCCTTAGGCCTAAACAAGAAAACTGGCAGCAAAATACACTACTCCGTGATGGCTCCGCATTGCGAAACAAAAGCGCACCCTCTCTGGAAATAAAATTTTTGTGAAATTCATTTTTTGCTATGGATCCTCTAAAATTTGAGTTATGCCCATTTCTCACTCAATTTTGTATCCTGAACAAGAATACAAAGTTGGATTTTTGATATCACGTATGAATTTTGAGATGTAAGGAAATTACTATTATGGGCATCTCCAAGGCACATTTCGGTTACTTTTTGGGGGGCGGGGTATTTCAGATTTATCCATTTTGAGAGTGAAATTGTGTCCATATTGGATACAAGTTCTACAATGTGTTTAGGACCTTTTGTGAAGTTAATTTTGAGATTCCTGTTATGGATCCCACAATCCCATTTTGACCCAATTTTGGATCCGTCTTTGAAAATACAAATTTAGAGTTTAAACATTCATATTGACGAGGTGATCGATATTTTGATAGCATGGAAGAATTTGAAGTTGATTTTGACATGGAGAGTTATTAGAAAGTGGACTTAGAGCACGCGTGTTTGGCTTCAAGGTAAGCTACAGTCTCCTTTTTTTTCTAATTGATCTTTGTAAGGTATTGTGTACTATCAATTACTTATGGTTGAGGTTATTTGTGACAAGTTATGTTTGAAATCCTTATTTACTGCTTCTTGGTTTCGATATAAGCCTTAGGCTGGGTTACCTCTATGAAAGTATAGGATTAGTTGGTAAATTGTCATTTAAGCTTCGTTTACCCTTGTTAGCCTACTATAGGTGTCTTATTTTATGTTTATTGTGGTAATCAAAGTTGTACGTCAGAAATGATTCTGGGGTTGATCCTTAGTTTATTTGGATGTTGTCGGGGGGTATCTCGAAGGTGTAACATCCTTTATTAGTGTGGAATTGTGTTATAGCCTTGGTATGGTGGTTTTCAGATGATTTGATTTGTAAATAAATGTTGTCCTCAAATTTTGGACTACCTGTTAGATTTTCTCATGCTTTCTCCATAGCCAATGTGCGAATACTAGTTAATCTTATATCATTGAGAATGTACTTCTAGTTGATTTAAGAGGCTAGAGAACCGCCCTGTGGGATGCTTATTCATCATAGCAGCCTTGTTGATATTTTGTTAGAGTTGAAGTTATTTTTGATATTGTTGTTAACTTGCAGGTTATATTTGAGCCCTAGGCCTTGATCTGAGATTTGTGATGTTGTTGGGTCATTTATGTTCTCTAGGACTTAATTTATAGAAAAAAATTATATGTGATTGTGTGTGGTGTTTGGATGCTTGTGATGGCATGCATTGCATTGACTCTTTATTTATTCACGGTTGTAGTCGACTCTGATGCATGCATTAGTTCATGATATTATTTTGAGAAAGCTGGGTTGTTACCCAAATTTTTTATACTAATTTTCTAAATGAGGGTCATACTACCTTCACTACCTGAGATTAGGATTAGACTTATCTGGGATGCGCTCATTATGTTTTTGACTCGGTCAAGGAGCCCCAGTCCTTTTTATATACTAATTTGATTTACTATCTCCGGTCAGATAGCGAAGCAAATCCTAGAGATCGATGTTGTAGATATTGATGATAAGACCTAGATCGGGACCAAATAGATATATAGAAGCATTCTTGAGCTCCCCATGGCGATCTCAGAGAGGCACATGGGTCCCACTTCCTTATCAAAACTTGAAGTGGGTGTATTTACCTTGGTATGAGATAAATGATACTACTAGTTTTCTTGCATAACTTTCATACATATATGCATTGTCTATCACCAGCATATTTGTTTGTACTTGTCGGTAGTATGAGATGTCGTGAATTTACTTGCTTATGAGTAAACCCTCTGGGTGCACAAAGGCTTGGAGGGTATTGTCTTCCTATTTGTGAACTTAAATTGGTATAAAGGGTGGTCTTTTGTATGGAGGTATTTACTACCCTTCTTCTTGATTATCTAATTTTTTTTTTTATGTAGGGATTGAGTAAATATGGTCCTTTAGACATTTATGTGATATTTGTGTTTTTTCTGCTAGTAGGCTGTTATTTAGTTGTCCCTCCTTCATAGAGTATCATCATGTTTAGGTTCTGGGTTATCCACTAGGTATGTTCCCTTGCTTCTTGTTTGTTCCCTGTTCTCCCTTACCTTATATTGTCTCTTATCGCAGGTTTTCTCCTACTATCCTCGTTAGAAATATATGTACTCCTTGCTTACATGTTCTTTATACTGATTGTATCTTTGGAGCTCAGTGGGTCGATACCTGCCAAGTGCGACTTGTATTGATATTACACCTATGCACCCTGAAGATCATAGTATGGGGTTGCATTGCTGATTGGATATCGTGCGGAGCAGCTCTTAGATTCTAGAGACTTGAGTGAGCTCTAGGTGATCAGAGTTGCTTATCTCCCTTTCTTTCAGTTCGAACTAGTCTTTATTTTGTACTCGAAGACAATTATGCTATTACTATATTTATGAAAAAGTCTTGTGTTACTTTACTTGGGTTTAGTAGCTCAACTACTGATTGATACCATGTCTTGGGGTTATCTTATTATATTGTCCTCTTTCTTTCCCTATTGTTATTAGTATTAGTATTATTATTAATTGCTTTTTTCTTCAGCTTGTAGTAGTCCACTACCTATACTTTGGACTATGGGATTAGACTTACTTATTGGTGGATTGAAGGTAGGTGCTATTATGACCTGAGAAATTTGATCGTAACACACGTGTCAGATAATTTTATTTTTGCTTCTCTAATTAGGTTTTCATGTGGCCAAACTCTCCTGCCAATGTGAGACTGCGGATTATTTTATTTGTATTTCACACATATATTTGTTGTGAGAAGAAGTCCACATCAACATAATATAATTTCTAAGATTAAAAAAAAATAAAACTCGTATTTCTAATTTACTTCTTAGTAATTTCTTTTTCTTTAGCTTTTATTTAACTTAATTTTCATTTTTCTAAAATTAATTAATATATTATTCTTTCTGGCTTGGTCCAATCCTTAAGCCCGGCCAACCAACAGAGGCAGGACTATGGATTAGTTCTGAATGGATGGAAGGTATTTTAGATCAACCCCACTTGACTAAAAGGTTGAATCAGATTTTTCTCGTGAGTCAAATTTATTTTAACAGCTCTCATGAAATATATAAAAAAATATTTTGTAAAATCTTCAAAAATAATAATCGTGTGATGTCTAATAATCAAACATAATGATAATTTTGACAGTCATTAGTTGTAGCAACAACTTCTAAAATTTATTTTGTATTAATAATACAACATTTTTGAAATTCATTATGTATCACTAATATTCATTTTATCACTGCTATAAGTGAATTTCAAAAATTACGATATCACTCATAAAAAACAAATTTGAGAAACTCAGGTAATATTTAATATTATTTTAAACTCTTACTATATTTGATAAAAATAATGTATAAGCTTATTTAGTATATTATACACTACTTTTTGTCCTATATATTTAGTCTACCCTGTTTAGTTCTTTCATTCTATGACGGTACCTTTTACTTATTAGCATTTAGCAATATAAAATAGATATAAATAAAATACCTAATCTCGATGTATCGTGTGTTCGGGTATACACATTCTAAATTATAAAATGAATTCATTAATTAAAAAAATAGGACACTTGACTTTTTTAAGCATTAATCTCCAAGATTTTAAAATTTATAGTAATAAGAACTAGGGGTGTGCAAAAATCGAATCGATTGATAAATCGGACCGATTAAAAACATTATTGGTTTATTGTTATTGCGTTATTAGGTTATTGGATTTTTAATGATTTTGAAAAAAAAAAAATTATTGGGTTATCGGTTCGACATCGATTTTTACTATTGGATTATTGAGTAAACCGATAACCCAAAAAGATTATAATAATTTACTATTTTACCCCTGCGAAAATATTAAATATTAGTAATTTCATAGTGATAGGACACTATAACAATACTTTACATATTTTAATTTTTATAGTACTTAAGTGATTAGTTATCCACTTTAGTATTTTAGTTTGTAATTAACTAATTATAACTTTTGCAAGTTTGTAAACATAGTTTTTGTACTCTATCTGCTTTTTATTAATACAAATTCTCATTATCATTCTTATCAGGTAAACCTAAAACTAGACCGTTAAGGACTTAAAATCGATAAAGTCAAAATCGATACAAATATTTTATTAATTTTTTATTGGTTTAGCATATTTAAAAATAAAAAACTAATAAACTGAACCGATAATCTGCAAAACCGAATCGAACCAACCGATGCACAACCCAAATAAGAACACATATTGACTTGGCACATTAAATATATATTACAGAGAATTACTCCCTTCGTCTATCTTTGCTTGTATCCTATTGATTTGGCACATGGATTAAGAAGTAGTAAATGATAGAGTAATTTTATCAAATCACTCTTTGAATATATTGGTTCCATCATCCAAGTAATAGTGATATCGACAATGATGTCACACATCGTATTGGGCCAGTATGGACGAAATAAAGACTTGTCTCTGGAGTATTGTATGATAAGAAGATACCACATAAACTTAAAAGTATGTTTTATAGAAAGATGGTTATACCGTCTTTGCTATATGGGGTGGTGCCCAATCAAAAGCTTACATGTTCATAAGATACTGGTCATGGAGATAGGGATGTTGAGATGGATGTGTTGCCATATCAAGGGAGGGGGTGGAGGAGGGATAAGTTTAGGAATGAAATCATTTGGGGGAAGTTAGGAGTGGCCTTTGTGGTAGACAAAATTGTTAGTACTAATATGTTTTGACTGATGACAAATTGCAGGAAAACATCAAAAAGGAAACAATCCAACTAAGGTACGACATGGAAGAATCTATCTAGAAAATCTAGCTAGAGGTACCAAGAGCATAATAATTGGAAGAACTCAATCTAACACTAAGCAAAAAAGGAAAATAAATTTGGAAAAGCAATCAAGCATATTTGGACTGGAAAGAATAAATCAAATATCAAGTGAGAAAGGAAAATAATCTGAAAAATCAAACATCTTTGGACTAGAGAGAATCAATCAAGAGAAGAACTTACTACTGCAAGCATCTGTAAGATTGAAAAGATGTAATGCATCAAAAAGGAAACATATCTTCACAAGGAATAAAGACAAGCAAGATCTGGCAAATTCAAGTCACAAAAGGAAAAGTGCATCTTCAGGAGATAGAATCTCGACACAAAAGAAAGAAGATAAGTTGCCAAAGTTTTGGAAAATCAATCACAGATTTGAAAAGTGCATCTTCATGAGATAGAATCTCGGCACAAAAGGAAGAAGATAAGTTGCTGAAGTTCTGGAAAATCAATCACAGATTTGACAAAGGATCACTACCATAAAAAGAATCCAAGATTAATGAAAAGATTGGTTAAAGAATCAACAAATCAATCAGAAGATCAGTACCAAGAAAATATCCAAGATTGAAGACAATTATATCCATAAAAGATCCAGATCAGAAGCTAAACAAGGAAAAAAAGATCTGATCTAGTTGTCTATCTAAAAAGCCTTACCTTATTCTTGAAAAAAGGATCCATCAAAGCCTCAATCCAAGGATCAACTCCCTTGGGATGCCTCTATTTTACATAAAAGGAGGCATCCATGATATCTTAAGACTCATACAAGCCTACTATATTTCAAGCCTTTCTTCAATACTCTTCATCTTTGAAAAATCATTGTAATATTTAAAGTTGTTACTGTGAAAGGAAAAAAGAGAGAAAAGAAGAAAAAATTGAAAGAAAGGTCTATATCAACAGAAAAAGAAAGAGAGAGAGAGAGAGAGAGAGAGAGAGAGAGAGAGAGAGAAATTTGAGTATAGTTTAAGTTAAAATTCTTGTAACTCCTACTTTACCAAAGGCTTGAAGAGATATCCCTTTCAACCCAAGGGAACTGGACCTAGGATTCATATTGAATCCGAACCAGTATAAAAATATCTAGTGTTGAATTTTTCTTTTATGCACTTTACATTTCTGCATTCTTATTTAATAAATTCTAGTCGATTACGTGTTATATTAGCTGACTAACTGAGTGCAGGTTTGAGTTAAAGAAAAAAGAATAAAATTCAATTCATCTCCCCTCCCTCTTGCACTTTCAATTGGTATCAGAGTCTAGTCTCACTAAATTTTTTTGTCTAACCACATGTGAGAAAAAGATCATGAAAAATCAAAATCAAACTATTGGAGCACTGTTTCAAGAGGGAACTTCTCAATCCAGACCTCCCTATTTCAATGGGAAGCACTTTTCACACTGAAAAATCTGAATAGAGACCTTCATCAAGTCTTATGATGTCAAAGTTTAGAGATTCATCGAACTTAGTGAAATTCCCATCCCTGTAACCAAACCTGCTAATGGAAGTTCATCAAATTCTGAAGGAAGTTAGGCCCCTACTGTTCGTAGTCCGAAAAATTACACCAATGAACAAATGGAGATTATCCAGATAAATTCAAAGGCTAAGAATGTTCTCTATAATGCAATCAGTGGCGAAGAATATGAGAAAATCTCCAGCTGTGAAACTGCTAAAGAAATGTGGGACAAACTAGAGGTCACTTTTGAAGGAACTGACAAAGTAAAAGAAACCATTATCAGTCTCTTTGTCTATTAATATGAACTATTCCAAATGAATGAAGGAGAAATTTGTTGAGAGTATGTTTGCACGACTAAGGAAAATCATTGGAGAACTTAAGACTGCCGAAAAAGAATATGATCCCATAGAGTACATAAGGAGAATCCTAAGAAGTCTACCTCCTCAATGGCATGCCAAGGTCATTGCACTGGAAAACATTGATCCAAAGAACCTAACCTATGATGAGGTTCGAGAAGATCTTATTGCTTTCGAGAAAACTCATCTAAACAAGAAGAGAAAGGACAATGAGAAAAAAAAAATTGTTGCCTTCAAAGCAACAGATGATATTCAAGAAAATGAAGAATTTAATGAGGATGAAATCATACTAATCACAAGATTTGTCATGGAAACATTCGGGCATAACAGAAAAAATCAAAGAAGAGGTAAGCCAAACAATTCTAGAAATAAACAAATTACTAACTACAATAGAAATGATGGCAGGTGCTATGATTCCGACAAGTTTGGACACATTGTAAGTGAGTGTCCAGAAGCTAAAAGAAGATATCCTTAAGGATATTGAAGAAATGAAGCACTCATCAGTTGGAGTGATAAAGATACATCTGAATACGATCAAAATGATTCAGAAAATGTGTGCTTCATGGCCATCAGAGAATCCAGTCAGGTAAAAATTGATTTTTTTGAAAATTGCAATAATTTAAGAGTTTTACTAGATCAGGCCATCATAGACTTAAAAAGATCTTTTTTGAAAATCTTAGAACTATTCAAGATGAAAAAAGAGCTTGGAAAATCAAATTCAAAGTTTGTGCATTTGAAATGATCTTTTAGATGAAGAAAACTTTGAATTAAAAAATCTTTTAAAAAATGCTCAAAAATTTACTAGCCATAAAAAAGAAGTCAAGTCAATATGTTCGAACAAGCCATTTTGCTCTCAAAATGATAATTACAGTCTATTTGGATTTGATGAAACAGATAAAGGCTCATGTTATTATTATGGTAAACCTGGTCACTCTTATTCTAGATACTGGTTTCGTCTTTCTAAACTAACCAACATGGTCTGGAGAGTCAAAAATTCTTTTAACAAAAAAGGACCCAAATCAAATTGGGTACCTAAAAGCAAGTAGAAATTTTGTGTTGCAGGAACACCTCTTAAAATCAAAAGGCAAATGGTATCTTAATTGGATAGCAGATGTTCAAATCACATGACAGACAGTAAAAGTCTATTTAAATTTGTGGCTGACTTTAATGGTGAAAAAGTTCTATTTGGAGATAACTCAACTGGAACTTTCATTGGTATTAGTACCATCTCTTTTAATGAATCATGTGATATTACTAATATTTATCTTGTAAAAGGTCTAACGTACAATTTGCTAAGCATCAGTCAACTATGTGATTCAGATTTAGAAGTAAGATTCAAGAAAATTGGATGCATTGTTGAGGATGCATCAGGAAAGAAAATTCTCCCTGGAAGTAGGGACAAGAATATTTACATTCTTGACTTAGTGAAAGGATCCATAAATGTGACACCCCGTGAAAAGACCAAAAGACCCCTAAAATTGACCTAGCACGTAACATCTCTGCCCATGCTCCAATTGCAATCCGAGATCGAATTTGCGATCAGTTTAAAAAAT
>DF359024.1:61069-111148 GCA_000787875.1 Solanum virginianum | reverse complement strand
GGCACATTCCTTAAAGTTATGAGCTATATAAAAAAATCCTTTTTGGGAGTAGTATTGAGCATCGATATGAGTGAGAGTAGAATTAATTACTTGAACTTATAAACTATGAAGCCATCATAGAATAGGATTGTACCAACGTACAACTCCTCACCTGCCACTAAAATGGCACCAGTTTTGGGATGCATCCACTCCCCTAGTTCTTTGTCCCCTACCCTGGCAAAGTATGGGATGGTTCTGGCAGCATGGACAAGATGTTGTATCATCACGAAGCTCATAGTTGTGGTCGTCGATTAGAGAAACTCTCCAAGCTAAGAAATTATAATTTACCTACCAGTTTTCAGCATGCTACTTTCAGCATATAAGGTGCTTACTATTATTATTACTTTATTATGAGTTATGTTTATATCCTTTTTGAGAAATGTTATGTTGTCCTAAGTTATTGTTTTGGTCATCTTACATACCATACATTCCACGCACTGAGGTCCTTAGGACTTGCATCATTTTATGATGCAGATGCAGATGTACGTGACAAATTTTTTCAGCAGTCGCTTCATTGAGAACTTGACAGCTTCCAGTCTTGTGGTGAGGCCTCTTCTCAGTCTTGTGGTGAGGCCTCTTCTCAGTCAAGGGCCCTTGAGTTATTATATTTTAGTTCAACATTTGTTTCTAGTTCTAACTACTTGGGGCTTGTCCCAGTGGTCTTTTCAGACAGTTTCAGCAGAGGTTCCATAGATTATGCATTAGTATTCCAGTTCTAGTTATTCAGTTATTACTTGTGCACTTTTACATTCAGCTTATGCAGACCATTTATGAATTAGTTGTTGCTTTTATAGCTTTTCTATTGTGGCCTAAGTCTTCCGCTGAGTAAGTAGCCAGGCCAAGTGGTTCGCTTGGGACCAAAAATAGTTTTCGAGTACCGGCCACATCCAGAGTGTAGGCTCGGGGCGTGACAACAAATCACATATGTCTTGCATCCTTTTCTGATCCATGGATTTGACACAAAAAGTTAGGCCATGCAAGCATAAAATTAATTGAGAATCTTAAGAGACTAGAATTGGTAATTGGACTACAAAGCTAGATTACACAAAGAATCACATTTGTGATGCTTGTCAAATGGGTAAGCAAACAAGGAACACCTTCTAATCAAAAGATAATTTTTCTACTACAAAACCTCTTCAACTTCTTCATAAGGATCTTTTTGGTCCAACTAGAACTACTAATATTGGTGGTAAAAGGTATGCCTTTGTTATTATTGATGACTATTCTCATTTTACTTGGGTTATGTTTTTAGCTAACAAAGATGATACTTAAAGAATTTTGAGTTTTTTTGTAAGAAAGTACAGAGAGAAAATGATTACTGCATTACATCTATCAGAATTGATCATGGAGGAGAATTCAAAAGAAGACCCTTTGAAAACTTCTGTAATGAAGAAAGGTACTCACACAACTTCTCAATTCCTCACTCTCCTCAACGAAATGGAGTCATTGAGAGGAAGAACAAAACTCTTCAAGATATGACTAGAACCATGATATGTGAATACTCTCTTCCTCATTATTTCTGGGCAGAAGCGGTAAGTACAAGTTGTCATATTCTTAACAAGTATCTAATCAGCCCCATTCTCAAGAAGACTCCATATGAACTATGGAATGAGAAGAAACCAAATATCAGTTACTTTCATCCATTTGGTTGCAAATGTTTTGTTCACAACAATGGTAAAGATAATCTAGGTAACTTCGACCCTCGCAGCAATGAAGGTATCTTTCTTGGTTACTCTAACACTAGTAGAGCATATCAAATTTTTAACAAGTGTACTTCCTCTGTAGAAGAGTCCATACATGTTGTTTTCGATTAACCTATCCCTATTCCTGAGAAAAGATATAGTTCTGATGATGAAGATACTACTAACAGTAATTTGACAACTTCAAAAGTAGTTGCAGACAAAGATCAGTTTGACTACTGTCGAAGAAAGTCAACTAGTAGAAGAATCTTTCCTAATGAATGGACAAGTGAGTCTGACTACCCCAAAAAGTTTATCATTAGTGACACCAATTATGGAATGAGAACAAGGGCATCCAGCAAAAGAAATGCCAACATTGCTCTTACATCTCAACTTGAACCAAAGAAGGCCGAAAAAGCTCTGAAAGACACAAGGGCATCCAGCAAAAGAAATGCCAACATTGCTCTTACATCTCAACTTGAACCAAAGAAGGTCGAAAAAGCTCTGAAAGACAATGATTGAGTAAATGCATTGAAAGAAGAGCTAGATCAATTTGAAAAAAATTAGTTCTGGACCTTAGTTCCCAAACCTAAAAATGTCTCTATAATTGGACAAAATGAGTATTTAGAAGCAAACTAAATGAGGCTGGAGAAGTCACTAGAAATAAAGCAAGACTCCTAGCTCAAGGTTACTCTTAACAAAAAGGTGTCGACTACGATGAGAATTTTGCTCCTGTAGCAAGGTTAGAGTATATTCGCATTCTTCTTGCTTATGCTGCTTTTAAGAGTTTTAAACTTTTTCAATTGGACGTTAAAAGTGCTTTTTTAAATGGATTTATTGATGAAAAGATTTTTGTAAAATAGCCTCCAGGATTTGAAAACTCAGATTTCCCTTACCATGTGTTTAAATAGTCAAAAGCTAATTATGGACTCAAACAAACTCCCAGAGCTTGGTATGAGCGCCTAAGCAAATTTCTTTTATCTCATGGTTTCTCACGAGGAAGCATTGACACCACTTTGTTTATCAAAAAATCTTTCTCTGACAGTATTATTATTCAAATTTATATTGATGATATTATTTTTGGAAGTACTAACCTTGATTTGTGCAAGGATTTTGCGACTTATGCAAAGCGAATTCGAACTGAGTATGATGGGTGAGCCAACTTTCTTTTTAGGACTTCAAATTTCTCAAACTGATCAAGAGATATTCATCTATCAAAATAAGTATGTTTTGGAACTTGTGCAAAAATTTGGTATGAAAAATACTAAGTCCATTAGCACTCCCATGAGTCCCTCTTGCAATTTGGATCTTGATCCTAATGGTAAAAGTGTTGATGAATCCAAGTATAGAGGTATGATTGGGTCTTTATCTCACTACCAGTTGTCCTGATATTATGTTTAGTGTGTATAAATGTGCTAGATTCCAATCTGCTCCTAAGGAGTCTCATTAACTACTCTTAAAAGAATAATTCGATATTTAGTCAGAACAATCTCTTTTGGGCTATGGTATGAAAGATCCCCTGCTCTTAGTCTTCATGGATTTTCAGATGTAGACTATGTAGATGATAAAGTGGATCGCAAAAGCACCAATGGGTCTTGTCAATTCCTTGGAAACTCCCTAGTCTCCTGGAGTAGTAAGAAGCAAAATTGTGTGTCTATCTCTACCCTTGAAGCTTAGTATGTAGCCATTGGACTATGTTGTGCCTAGGTTTTATGGATAATTCATCAATTGAATGATTATGATGTTTCTGCTAAGCCTGCTAAATTACTTTGTAATAATAATTAAAAGAAATTTTTTAAAATTAAAAAAAAAACAAAAGATCCAAAAAAGACGTCCCAAAACAAATAATTAGAAAAAAGTCTAATTACCCAAAAAGAAAAAAAAACTCCAAAAAATATGTAAAAAAAGATTAAATTTTTCTTCTAAAATTAACCTAATTAGGATTAAAATAAACTAACACAAAACATAAACTTTTACAGTCCAATACGAATTCCAATTGGACAATAACACTTAAACAAATATTATCTATATAAGGAGAAAATTTATATTCATGTCAAAGCAACACGCTTATACACCGAAGAATTTAAAGGTAATAATATTTTTTCTCTCTTTCATAATATTACATCATCAAATTAATTGTAATTTATATGCATGTTGGTTGATAATTTATATGCATATGCTTGCATGAAAATAATATATGTGTTTATTTAAAGATTGGAGGAGCTTTCACAATACGACTCTACAGCTACTACTCAACAATAACAACAACAACAACAACATACCCAGTGGAATCCTACAAATGGGGTCTGGGGAGGGTAGAATGTACGCAGACCTTACCACTACCGAAATAGAGAGACTGTTTCCTGGGAACCCTCATCTCAAAACCCATACGCAAAACGGACTAGATATGATCAGAAGTCAAAGTAAGAAGTGGAAGGTTGTTTCTTGGGAACACTAGTCTCAAAAACCCATAAGCAGAATAAACTAGATATCACAAAAGGAAAGGAAAGGGAACTGAAAGAGCAACTAGTAACGAAAAACACATGACAATATGTAAATACGATAAAATTAACACATATATGACAGATAATGGAAACATAAAATATAAAATATGACTACTCCTGCTACCCTACTAGACCCTAAGGCCAGACATCCACCTAACCCTACCAACAAATTAGCCTGCTACTCTAATTCGCGACCTCCACCCCTTTCAATCTAAGATTATGTCCTCAGTGAGATCAAGTTTCACCATATCTTGTCTAATCACCTCCCCCAAGTACTTCTTTGGTCTACCTCTACCCCTCCGGGTAACTCCCAAACCAACCTCTCACACATCCTAACGGATCATCGGTACTCTTTCTCTGCATATGTCCAAACCATCGAAGTCTTGCTTCCTTCATCTTATCTGCCACAGGGGCCACCTCTAGCTTCTCCCGAATGGTATCATTTCTAATCTAATCACTCCTAGTGTGACCATACACCCATCTCAAAATTCTCATCTCTGCGACATGTATCTTTTGAACATATGCATTTTTTATAGGCCAACACTCCACTCCATAGAGCTAAGATGGTCTAACCACCATTTTGTAAAACTTACCTTTGAGTTTAGGTAGTATAGTCTTGTCACATAATACTCCAGAGACAAGCCTCCATTTAGTCCATGCTATCCCAATACGATGTGTGATATCATCGTCAATATCGCCATTACTCTAGATGATGGATCCTAGATACTTAAAGTTTTTCCTCTTGGGGATAGGCTGAGTAGCAAGTCTTACCTCAATGTCTGTTTCATCCCTTGCAACACTGAATTTGCACTCCAAGTATTCTATTTTGGTCCCAATCAGTTTGAACCCTTTGGACTCTAAGGCGTGTCTCCAAGCCTCCAACAATCATTAACTTTAGTCTGAGTCTCATCAATCAGTATTATGTCATCTACAAATATCATACACCATGGAACCTCCTCTTGGATAGATTGTATCAGCTCATCCGTCACCAAGAAAAATAGGAAAGGGCTCAACACAGATCCTTGATGGAGTCCCATCTCAAAAGAAAAATACTTTGAGTCTCCTCCCACTGTTCTTACCCAATTTTAGCTCTATCGTACATGTCCTTAATCGCTCTGATATATGTCATTGGGACACCTTTCACCTCTAGACACCTCCATAGGATATCCCTTGAAACTTTGTCATAGGCCTTCTCGAGATCAATGAACACCATATGAAGGTCCTTCTTTCTTTCCCTATATTTCTGCGTTAATCTCCGAACAAGATGAATTGGTTCAGTAGTCGACCACCCCAGCATGAATCCAAATTGATTCTTTGAAATAGATACTACTAATCTCACCCTCTTCTCCACCACTCTCTTCCAGACCTTCATAGTGTGACTTAACAACTTGATACCTCTGTAATTGTTATAGTCTCCCTTGTTCTTGTACAATGGAACCATTATACTCCTCCTCCATTCATCCAGCTTCTTGGCAGTCTCCATACTAGCATTAAATAGTTTAGTAAAACACTCTATGCCATCCTTGATCATGTTCTTCCAAATATCTATTGGAATCTCATCGAGTTCGATCGCCCTCCCTCTCTAAATCCTAATAATATCCCTTCTAGCCTCCTCAACTCTGAACCGCCTACAATAACCAAAATCATGATGACTTTTGGAGTGTGCCAACTTACCTAGCACAATATCTCTATCTCCTTTTTCATTGAAGAGTTTATGAAAGTAAGTTTGCCATCTTTGTTTAATGGAAGTGTCATCCACCAACTCCTCGCCCTCGTCATCCTTGATGCACTTCACTTGGTCTAAGTCGTGAGCTTTCCTTTCTCTCTTTAGTGAGCCTATACAATCTCTTGTCCCCGCCTTTATCGCTTAGTTGCTCATATCGGCACTCAAACGTTGCTGACTTAGCACTCATCACTGTCATCTTTGCTTCTGACTTAGATATCTTATATATCTCCTTGAGCCTTCGCTTTTCATCTACATCCCTACACTCCAACCACTTCATGTAAGCAACCTTCCTATCTTTCACTTTGCCCTGAATTTCATCATTCCACCTCCAGTCACCCTGACATCTACCAAAGGTCTCTTTTGAAACTCCTAGTACCTTGGTAGCTACCTTTCTAATGCAACCAGTAGTAGTGTCCCATATATTGTTCATATTTCCACCACTACTCCAAGCCTCTAAATTTCTCAATTTTTCTTCCATCTCTCGAGAAAGGGCAGGTGTAAGGCATCCCCATCTAATCCTCGGTTAGGCATAACTAACCTTCTTCTTCTTTTCTCTCTTTATCTCTAAATCTATCACTAAAAGCCTATGTTGAGTGGAAATATTTTCACTCGAAATAACCTTGCAATAAACACATGACAATATGTAAATACGATAAAACTAAAAGCCTATGTTGAGTGGAAATATTTTCACTCGAAATAACCTTGCAATTCTTACATAGACTTTTATCACCCTTTTGGAGAGGTAGGTAATCTATCTGATTCTGTGCTACCGTACTACGGAATGTAATCAAGTGGTATTCCCTCTTCCGGAAACATGAGTTAGCAATAACTAACTCAAATGCTTTGGCAAAATCCAAGAGAGATGTCCCACCTCCATTCCTCTCCCCAAAATCAAAGCCTCCATGGACATCTTCAAACCCGCTAGTGGTTGCCCCGATATGCCCGTTAAAGTCACCCCCAATGAAGGTTCTTTCTATCTCCGGTATGTCTCACACAACCTCATCCAGATCTTCCCAGAAAAGCCTTTTTGACTACCTCATCTAGCCCAACTTCGGATGCATAAGCACTAACTACATTCACTACATGCCTACCAATCATGAGTTTGATAAACATCAACCTATCATTAACCCTCCTAACCTCAACCACATAATCCCTAAGGTCTTCGTTTACTAGGATACCCACACCATTTCTATCCCTAGATCTACCTGAGTACCACAGCTTAAATCCGTCCATGTCTCGAGCTTTGGTACCTACCCGTTTAATCTCTTGAACACAGGCTATGTTAATATGTCTCCTCTTAATACATTTTACTAGCTCTATGAATTTCCATGTTAGTGATCCTATTTTCTACGAAGCTATCCTTACCTTATATAAGCCCGTGCCCCTCTCACTATCCCTACCCCATACCCCCGACTCCAACCCAAACTGACGACATGACCCTAGGCTATCATCATATTCTGACGCCACTAAACTTAAGAAGTAATAGAATACTAAGCTACGAAGATCAGTAAGCAATCTAGTGAAAAACTATATAATCCAACAAACAACATAAGGAAATATACGGTATACTACTTACTACTCACAATATGAAAAACAAGTAAAAGACACTCATTATGGTAAGTAAAATATTCAGCAATATGTAAAAGATACAAATTACGAAATATACGCTAGGAATACTATATAATATTCAATAATCAATAATAAAGCTCAAAGCAACAAAAACATTCAACAATAATTAGGCAACTTGCAACAAACCCGTAAAGAAAAGGAAATTCAATTCAATTACACACAAACAAGTAGAAAATTTGAGAGTAAATTCAACAATAAATTCAAGTAAAAAATACTAAGTTTGCAACAAACAGTTGAATCTTTTGAAATGGGTGTGAACCAAAAAGAAAGAACAAGAAGTCCCTATTGAAATACAATCAAGAAAAACTTTTTTAGTGGCCATTCCTACAACACAGCCTAGTATAAATTAATGTACTCAATATTGCAATCAAGAAAAGTCTATATGGCAACTAAAAGGATAGAATAAAGTAAACAGAGAAGAGTAATTGCAGCGAATAAGGAATTGGCAAAATCTATAAGGCAAGTTAAAGGATAGAATAAAGTAAAAATAACAAAAAATTTGGAAGATATCACCTGGAATTCTAGTCCAAAAAATTTTGAATGTTGCCGGAAAACTAATTTTCACCGAAATGGAATATCTCGCCGGAACCGGAGAGGTCTTGAATCTCGCCGGTATTTATCGCCTGAACAAATGGGTCTAGGCAGGGTTTGCCTGAACTTAGGTTCACTTAATTTTGATCAAAAATTCTGGCGCGCCGGAGATCAGTAGTTTCACCGGTGTTCGCTGACGACGAAGTTCACACGAAAACAATTTCCAAAAGAACAACCAGTTGCGTCCCCGGAGTAGAACAACTAGTTGCGTCATCGTTTACAATATGCCGAAGAGAGAGAAAAGTTGAGAAGAGAGAGAAAAGTTCCAAGCGTATATTTCAATAAAGATCACAGCTACTACTCAAAGGATATAAATTAATATTCAAAGGATATAAATTAATATTCAAAGTATATATTATATTGTAATAGAAAATATGAATGTATTAAATATAATTCATATTAAGATAGATAGGAACTTTATGATAAATTATGATATTATTTTTCTTGAACATTAGAAAAACATAGAATTATTAACATGGTTTGTGGTGCAATGGTGACACTACTCCATTCTTAAATAGAAACATCGGGTTCGAGTCCTGAATACGAAAAAATTTATGTTCGGAGCTCTACCCCTAAATGGGTCCTACAGTGTACAATTCAAATATAATCAAAGCTCTAATACTGATATCAAACATTGGATGAGAAAAAAAGGCATATATAGAATCACAAGTACATTCAATTATTTTGTCTACTATTATTGTCAAGTAATATGAAGATGATTTGCATCATGTAATAAGAATAGAAAATGTCATCATTATAAATTTAATGATATGAGATAATAATATTTATGTAAGTATCTATAGTTATGTGATATAAGTTACACACGTAATTATTTATTTATTTTTATAGACTTTGTACGCACGTGCAAAACACGTGCCCTTCATTAAAAGATTGCTCTTTATACAAAATTATTTTCACTATTTTTTAGAATTTTTATTTAATTATATTTATAATATTGACTTTTAAAGTATATAAAAGTAAAAGATAAAATAAGGACTTCTTGCCGTGGAAAGACTTTTAAATCTTCCTTATTTAACAGACATTTACTTCTTCCTTATTTGAATCAAGAAAATATCCTACAACCGCTAAGGAAAATCTAATTTACCATGATATATATGACCTTTATTACTAAATAATTTATCAAAATTACTTTTGTAGTGAATTATTTATTTTTCATAAGTTTATTATTAAACTTACTTTTTCAGTGTAATGTTTGTTTACCAGATATGGTACACGCGTTGATCACCCGCAAAGTGCGTATAATAAGACTTGTCTTTTTATAAGTTCATAATTAAATTTAATTTTTCACTTTAAATTATTATTTAATTATATTTATAATATTGACTTTTAAAATATATGAAAAGAAGTGATAAAATAAGAAATTCTTGACATGGAAAAGACTCCTAAATCTTTCTTATTTGATAGACTTCTATTACTTCCTTATTTGAATCAAGAAAATACCCTACAATAATTAATGTACAATAAATTCTAATTAGTGATAGAATCTATATATATAAGACGTTTATAAATAAAAAATTTATCAAATTAGTGAATTATTTATCTTTTATAAGTTTATAAATAAATTTACGTATACGCTTTGATCATGCGCAACGCGCATATAGTAAGATTAATATTATTATATATTGCTAAAAATGATAATAAATAAAATAAAATAGAATTAACGTAAACATGATGTGTCAGATAAATTTTTTCTCCTTTTCTAATTAGGTTTTCATGAAGCCAAACTCTCCTACCACTTTGAGATTGATGATTGTTTTATTTATTTGATTCATATATATTGGTTGTGAGAAGAAGTCTTCATCAAATATTAAATGATATAACAATTAGTTAAAGAAAAATACAAAATAAAATTTTAATAACATACGATGAAAACAATAGATCAATCAGATGGATTTTCTGTTAGGAAGAAAAAGTTAAATGGGGATCAGGGCGTCCAAACCACTCTTGTGTTACTTCCCATGTAACACCCGGTGAAAAGATGAAAATATCCCTAGAATTGGATCTTGTGCGTAACGTGTCTTCCCATGCTCTGTTTGCAAATTCGAGATTGGATTTTTGATCGGTGTGAAAAATTGAGTCGAAAAATGGTCTCGACTTGACTTTAATGCGACTAAGTCAAATTAATTTTTTTCAAAATAATCATAAAATAGTGAGGTTTTTGTGCCTCTTTCGCGATGTGCTAGAGATGTGGAACCACACTTTGGTTTTTTTTTCAAAATTCGATGAAATCTGACAATTTGTGAAAACCAGTCTAATTACATTGGTGCGCGATGCGCACTAGTGCATTTTTGCACTGGTTTTCGTCTTTTAATGGGGAGGGGTGGTTTCGACCTTTCTCATACCCCATAATACTAAATTAGATGGTTTTAAGTCGTATTAAAGTCCAAAAATGCATTTTTTATACTTTCATTCGTTCAAAACAAGAAAATCCTCTCAAGAACTCACGTGCAAGAAATTCAAGAACGATAGTAGGGCTTAGGAATTCTTTCCAATTCTTCAAGAATTCTTTCCCAGGTATGTAAGGCCACCCTAAAACTATTATTTTTGAGAATATCTTTAAAAATAGAAGTTAGTTTTCACCCATGAACTTTCAAGTACTAGTTGAGATTAAATCTATGTGATTTTTGTGAAGTATGGTAATTTCCATGGTACGTATAGATTCTTGATGAATATTATGATTCTTGGTTTCTATATTATTCAATTAAAGTATTGTTATCAAATTTATACTCATATATGAACAAGATTCATTGTTGTTGAGGTTTCTTGAAAATCTTGTTACTATTTCAAGAAAAGAAAGACTAGTATGAGTACCTTTTGAGCTAAGTTCAAGAAATACATTTTACGAGTTGGTTCTTGCATATTAGCCAAGTAATTTAGCATGGCTTTGAATCACTTGAGTTGATATTAGTTGTCAGTCAAGTTAAAGAACTCAGATGAGAAAGTTAAGTGTAAGTTGGGCTACGTCCCCCAGAAACCAGATTTCAAGAATTCATAATATTTAAGTATGAGCTATATAAAGATCATTTTTGGGAGTAGTATTGAGCACCGATATGAGTGACAGTAGAATTAATTACTTGAGCTCATAAATTATGTAGCTAACATAGGATAGGACTGTACCACAGTACATTCCTCTATAGCCACTGAGATGGCCTAATTTTGGAATGGTTCCACTCCCTTAGTTCTTTGTCCCCTACCCCAGCAAAGTACGGGACGGTTCTGGCAACATAGGCAAGACACTGTATCACCACAAAGCTCATAGTGATGGTTGTCGGTTAGAGAAACTCCCCAAGTTAAAAGATATATTTTACTTACCAGTTTTCAGCATGATAATTTCAGTATACTAAGTATTTATTATCATTGTTACTTCATTATGAGATATGTTATTTGTGTCTTTAAAGAAGTATTATGTTATTCTGAGTTACTGTTTTGCCCATCTTACATACCGTACATACTACATACTAACGTCCTTAGGATCTGCATCATTTTATGATGCAGACGCAGGTGACAGAGTTCTTCATCAGCCGCTTCGTTGAGAACCTGACAACTTCTAGTCTTTTGGTGATGCCTCTTCTCAACCCGAAGCTCTTGAGTTATCTATGTTTCATTACCACATTTATTTTTAGTTCTAGCTACTTAGGGCTTATCCTAGTAGTCCTTTCAGACAACTTTAGTAGAGGTTGCATAGACTATGTGTCAGTATTTTAGTTCTAGTTTATTTAGATATTGCTTATGAACTTTTACACTCAGTTATGCAGAACATTCTTTCTTAGCTTGTTGCTTTTATAGCCTTTTCAACTATTGTTGAGTCTTCCGCTGAGTAAGTAGCTAGGCCAAGTGGTTCACTTGTGACCAGAGATGGTTTCTAGGTGTTGTTCATGTCTAGGGTGTAAGCTGAGAGAATGGCAAACTTGGTATCAGAGCTTAGAGTTCAAGAGTCCTGAGGAGTCTATGGAACCGTGTCTAGTAGAGTGTATATTATGGGTGTGAAGTGTGTCATATTTATAATAGGGAGGCTACATGATAATAGGAAGTGTCATAATTACTTGTTATTCCTTATCTCGTGCTTCAGAGTATCTCTCTGTGAAGTCTTTTCTAACTTGAGTGTTCACGTCATGTTTTTCAGATCATGCCTCTTTGCAGAGCTAACGAATAAGTAAGGGGCAGAGGATGCCCTACCAGGAGAAATGCAAACCATGATTGAATAGCAAACAGTGGTTATTTCAAACACCATGTTTTTAAGGTAGTTGAATAGGAGGATAAATTGATAGGCCTGACTTTCCCAAATTCCCCCCACCGACCCTTCTCCTTTATGCAATAGGAATCAAAGAGAGGGTTTCCCTCTTTCGGGTATAGGCCTAGCCGAATTCCTGAGGAAGCTAGGGATCCGGTTGTGCCTGTGGAGCAACCATAATAAGCGAACATGTCCAACGCTGAGCTTCATCGGGCCATCTAGACTTTGGCTCAGGTGGTCATGACATAGGGAGGACCCCAGGAAGATGGTAGAAATAATAGGTCAGATATCGCCACGATTCGAAAGTTTCTGAGGATGAACCCACCAGAATTCATAGAGTCCAATGTGAAGGAGGATCCTGAGAATTTCATTGAGAACCTCCAGAAGGTGTTTTAGGCTATGCGGATATGTGATATTGAGTGGGTTGAGTTAGCTGGCTACTAGCTCAAGGGGGTAGCTAGACTCTGGTTCGATCAGTGAAAAGGGAGCACGACAGTTGGGGTGCCAGTTGTTAGTTGGGAGGTGTTTGAGGAGGCCTTTTTGGGACAGTATTCCCAGAGAGATGAGGCAGGCTAAGGTAAGAGAATTTTTGAATTTAAAGTAGGAGAATATGAGTTTATGAGAGTATAGACTCAAGTTTACTCAGTTGTCCCATTAGGCTCCAGCTATGGTGGCAGATATGCGCACTAAGATGGATCTTTTTGTGTTTGGGCTCTCTCGAATGACTAAGAAAGAGGCCAAGAATGCGATGTTGATTGGGGATATGGATGTAGCTCACTTGATGACATAAGTGCAGTAGGTATAGGAGGAGAAGATGCAGGATAGGAAGGAGTTTAGAAGCAAGACAGCCAAGACATCAACCAAGGAGACAAGCAAAAGAGGGACTGGAGGTGGAAATCACTCATCTTTTCATCCTAAGACAACCAAACCAACACCTTCATCCGCTAGTGCACCTGCACCAAGAGTCAAAAATGAGTAGGGATCACAACACCGTAAGTTCTTGGGCAGCCAGTCACAGGGTAGCATAACTTAAGGATTAAATTGTTATCCTACTTGTGGTAAGTGTGATAGGCCTCATCCCGGAGAGTACCTTTGGGCATAAATGGTTGTTTTAAATGTACTCAAGTGGGGCACTTCTTGAAGGATTGCCTTATGCAGAAACAGACTAAGAGAGATACCAGATGATAGACAGTCTCTTCAGCACTGTAGAGTAAGTCATCTCACAGTGGTACTACAGCAGGGACAAGCGGGGGCACAAATCGCTTGTATGCCATGGGCACCAGACAGGAGCAGGAGAACTCACCGGATGTGGTTACGGGTATGCTCAAAATCTTTACTTATGATTTCTATGCATTATTAGACCCATGAGCGACATTGTCTTTTGTAACCCCATATGTAGCTGTGAAGTTTGGGGTCAATCCAGAATCCTTTCTTGAGCCTTTCAGTGTTTCTAATCCTATTGGAGAGTGTATCTTAGCCTAAAGAATCTATAGGGGTTGTCCAGTCTTCATTTATCATAATATTATTGTAGCTAATTTGGTGGAGTTAGACATGGTAGAGTTTGATGTCATCCTAGGCATGGATTGGCTTTATTTTGGGTATGCCTCCATAGATTGCAGAACCAGAGTAGTCAAATTTTAGTTTCCCAATGAACCAGTCTTAGAGTGGAGGGGTACCTTAGTTTTCCCTATGCGTCCATAGATTGCAGAACCAGGGTAGTCAAATTTTAGTTTCCTAATGAACCAGTCTTAGAGTGGAGGGGTAGCTTAGTATTTTCTAAGGGTCAGTTTGTCTCATATCTCAAAGCTAGAAAGTTAATTTTCAAAGGGTGTATATACCACCTAGTTAGAGTTCAGGATTCTGGTGTCGAGGCACTATTTTTTCAGTTTGTCCCCGTTGTGAATGAGTTCCCAAAAGTCTTTCTTGAGGATCTTTCTAGAGTGCCTCCTGATAGGCAGATAGACTTTGGGATAGATACTCTTCCAGATACTCAGCCTATATCCATCCCTCCATATAGTATGGCTTTTTTGGAGCTAAAAGAGTTAAAGTTGCACCTGAAAGATCTCTTAGATAAGGGTTTCATTAGACCTAGCATCTCGCCTTGGGGTGCTATAGTTCTTTTCATGCGTAGAAATGACGGTTCTCTACAGATATGCATAGATTACCGTTAGTTGAACAAGGTCACCATGAAGAACAAGTGTCCTCTTCCTAGAATTGATGACTTATTCGACCTACTTCAGAGTGCTACCTATTTTTCCAAGATAGACCTCAGATCTGGGTATCATTAGCTTAAAGTTAGAGAGAGAGAGAGAGAGAGAGACATTCCTAAGATAGCTTTCAGAACCCGCTATAGTCACTATGAGTTTTTGGTCATGTCCTTCGGGCTGACGAATGCACCAGTAGCTTTCATGGATCTTATAAATGGGTTGTTGAGGTCGTACCTGGATGTGTTTGTTATTGTATTCATAGATGATATCCTGATCTAGTCCCATAACAAGGAGGAATATGCAGACCATCTTAGAATTATCCTTCAGACCCTTAAGGATCAGCAACTATATGCTAAATTCTCTAAGTGTGAGTTCTAGTTAGTATTAGTGGCGTTTTTGGGGCATATTGTGTCTAGTGAGGATATCCAGGTTGATTCCCAAAAGATTGAGGCAGTAAAGAATTGGCCAAGGCCCACAACTCCCACAGAGATAAGGAGTTTCTTGGGCTTGCCAGATTACTATAGATGGTTTGTAGAGAGGTTTTCCTCTATCTCAATTCCTTTGACTAAGCTGACTTAGAAGCGGACTAAGTTCGAACGGTCAGAAGCATATGAGAAGAGTTTCCAAGAGTTGAAGACTAGACTGATGAGAGCCTCAGTCTTATCCCTACCAGAGGGAGTTGATGATTTCATGGTATATTGTGATGCTTCCAGAGTTAGCTTGGGCTATGTATTAATGCAGAGAAGCAATGTGATAAGTTATGCCTCCGGACAGCTCAAGATTCATGAAAAGAATTACCCAACTCATGATCTTGAGCTTGCTGCGGTGGCGTTTCCTCTGAAGATCTAGAGACACTATTTATACAGTGGGCACGTGGATGTATTCACGGACCATAAGAGCTTGCAGTATGTATTTGGCCAAAAAGAGCTGAATTTGAGACAGAGGAGATGGTTGGAGCTGCTGAAAAACTATGGTATGAGTATCATCTATCATCCAGGTAAAGTTAATGTGGTTGCTGATGCTCTTAGCAGGGTGAACATGAGGAGCACAACTCATGTGGAGGATGAAAAGAAAGAGTTAGCTAAGGAGGTTCATAGACTAGCCCATTTGGGGGTGCAGATTGAAGATTCTGACGAAGGTGGGGCTATTGTCAAAAATGGGTTAGAGTCATCCTTGGTGGTGGAAGTGAAAGGAAAATAAGATAGGGATCCCATCATTTTCCAATTGAAAGAAGATGTTCAGAAAGGGGCTATTGTCAGGAATGCATCAGAGTCATCCTTAGTGGTAGAAGTGAAAGAAAAACAAGACAGGGATCCCATCCTTCTCTAATTGAAAGAAGATGTTCAGAAGCAGAAAGTATTAGTGTTCTCAAAAGGGGTTAATAGTGTCTTGAGATACCAAGGTAGATTATGTGTGACAAGTGTTGACGGCCTTAGAGATAGGATCTTGGTTGAGGCTCATAATGCTAGACACTCTATCCACCTTGGTGTAACAAAGATGTGTAGATATTTGCGAGAGGTCTTGGTGGGGTGGTATGAAGAAGGACATCGCAGAGTTCGTGTCTAGATGCCCAAATTGCTAGCAAGTTAAGTTTGAGCACCAGAGGCCTTGTGGTGTATCCCCGAACATAGAGATTCTGGAATGAAAATAGGAGATAATTAATATGGACTTTGTAACAGGCTAACCTCTATCCCATAGACAGCATAATTCAATATGGGTCATAGTAGATAGAATGACCAAGTCAACTCACTTTCTACCTGTCAGGACGACTGACACAGTTGAGGATTATGTCAGACTCTATCTTCAGGAGATTGTTAGGCTACACGGGGTCCCTATATCCATTATTTTAGATAGAGAAGCTTAGTTTACAACACAATTTTGGAAGTCCTTTCAGAAGGGGCTTGGTATGAAGCTGAATCTTAGCACAACTTTCCATCCACAGACAGACGGGCAAGTAGAGCAAACTATACAGACCTTGGAAGATATGTTGAGGGCACGCGTCATAGACTTTAAAGTTAACTGTGATGATCATTTACCCTTGATCAAGTTCTCTTACAACAATAGTTTTCAGGCCAGCATACAGATGGCACTATATGAGGCCCTTTATTGGAGAAGGTGTAGATCACCCATAGGGTGGTTTGAAGTTGGTGAGACAGGAATAATAGGACCTGATCTAGTCCATCAGGCTATGAAAATGATGAAGGTCATCCAAGAGAGGCACAAGACAGCTCAGAGCTGACAAAAGTCTTACATAGATGTTAGAATAAGAGACTTGGAGTTTAAAGTAGGCGATTGGGTGTACCTGAAGGTGTCTCCAATGAAGGGAGTTATTATATTCAGGAAAAAGGGGAAACTCAACCCACGATATATTAGGCCTTACCAGATCCTGAGAAGAGTGGGTAGCGTTGCTTACGAGTTAGAGTTACCAGTAGAATTAAGTGCTATACATCCAGTATTTCATATTTCCATGCTTAAGAAATGCTTGGGAGATCCCTCTCTAGTTGCCCCGGTTGAAAGTGTTGGAGTTAAGGATAATTTGTCATATGAAGAGATCCCGGTGCAAATATTAGACCAGCAAGTTTGTAAATTGAGGACCAAGGAGATTGCATTTGTTATATGAAGAGATCCTGGTGCAGATATTAGACTGATAAGTTCGTAAATTGAGGACCAAGAAGATTGATTCGGTAAAGGTTTTATGGAGAAACCAATTCGTGGAGGAAGCTACATGGGAGTTAGAGAAAGATATGAAGGCCAAGTATCTAAATTTGTTCGTTGGCCTAAATGAGGATCTTGAAGGTAAAGCTCCATAAACTATCTTGAAGATTTATGTTTAATAAGTTTGAAAATCTTGTGATTTGAGCTAGTTTTGTTCATATCGCTATCATTCGAGGATGAATGATCCCAAGGGAGAGATGTTGTAACACCCAATGAAAAGGCGAAAATACCCCTAGAATTGACCTTGCGCGTAACATGTCTTTTCATGTTCCGTTTGTAAATTTGAGACTGGATTTGCAATCAGTGTGAAAAACTAAGTCGAAAAATGGTCTTGACTAGACTTTAACACGACCGAGTCAAATTAAATTTTTCTAAAAAAATTATAAAACAGTGAGGTTTTTGCGCCCCTTTTACGACGCGCTAGGGACGCGGAACCACACTTTAGGTTTTTTTTGAAATTTGATGAAATCTGCCAATTTGTAAAAACCAGTCTAATTACACTAGTGTACGACACACACTAGTGCATTTTTGCACTGGTTTTTGTCTTTTAATGGGAGGGGTAGTTTCGACCTTTTCACACCCCATAATCTTAAATTAGATGGTTTAAAGTCGTATTAAAGTCAAAAAATGTATTTTTTACACTTTTATTCATTCAATATAAGAAAATCCTCTCAAAAACTCATGCACAAGAAATTCAAGAATGATAGTAGGACTTAGGATTCTTTCCAATTCTTCAAGAATTCTTTCCCAGTTATGTGAGGTCACCCTAAAACTATTATTTTTGAGAAAAATAGAAGTTAGTTTTCACCCATGAACTTTTAAGTACTAGTTGAGATTAAATCTATGTGATTTTTGTAAAGTATGGTAATTTCCATGGTACGTATAGATTCTTGATGAATATTATGATTCTTGGTTTCTATATTATTCAATTAAAGTATTATTATCAAATTTACACTCATATATGAACAAGATTCATTGTTGTTGAGGTTTCTTGGAAATCTTGCTATTATTTGAAGAAAAGAAAGTTTAGTATAAGTACCTTTTGAGCTAAGTTCAAGAAGTACATTTTACGAGTTGGTTCTTGCATATTAGCCAAGTAATCTAGCATGTTGTTGAATCACTTGAGTTGATATTAGTTGTAAGTCAAGTTAAAGAACTCAGATGAGAAAACTAAGTAATAAGTTGGGCTAAGTCCCCAAGAAACCAGATTTCAAGAATTCATAATCTTTAAGTATGAGCTATATAAAGATCATTTTTGGGTGTAGTATTTAGCATCGATATGGGTGATGATAGAATAACTACTTGAACTCATAAACTATGTAGCCAGCATAGGATAGGATTGTATCGCGGTACATTCCTCTTTAGCTACTGAGATGACCCAGTTTTAGAATGGATCCAATCCCCTAGTTCTTCATCCCCTACCCTGGCAAAGTATGGGATGACTCTGGCAGCATGGAAAAGACGTTGTATCACCACGAAGCTCATACTGGTGATTGTCAATTACAGAAACTCCCCAAGTTAAAAGATATATTTTACTTACCAATTTGCAGCATGTTAATTTCAGCATACTAAGTATTTATTATCATTGTTACTTCGTTATGAGATATGTTTATGTCTTTTAATAAATATTATGTTATTCTGAGTTACTATTTTGGCCATCTTACATACCGTACATACCACGTACTGGCGTCCTTAGGACCTGCATCGTTTTATGATGCAGACGCAGGTGACACAGTTCCTCAGCAGCCGCTTTGTTGAGAACCTGACAACTTTCAGTCTTTTGGTGAGGCCTCTTCTTAGCCCCAGGCTCTTGAATTATCTATGTTTCATTACCACATTTATTTTTAATTCTGGCTACTTGGGGCCTGTCCCAGTAGTCCTTTCAAACAGCTTTAGTAGAGGTTCCATAGGCTGTGTGTCAGTATTTTAGTTCCAGTTTATTCAGATATTGCTTATGAACTTTTACACTTAGTTGTGCAGAACATTCTTGTTTAGCTTGTTGCTTTTACGACCTTTTCCACTATTGTTGAGTCTTCTGCCAGGCCAAGTGGTTCGCTTGGGACCAGAGATGGTTTCTAGATGCCGGTAACGTCCAGGGTGTAGGCTCGGGGCGTTACACCCCACACCTTTCATCTCTTTCAAATCTTTTTTTGATTACATATTTTATTAGAATTATTATTATTATAAATATAAATGTTATAAATTAAGTTTTTTTTAAAAAATAAAATGAAAGATGAACAAAATAATAATTTAAGAAAAACAAAAGGAATAAAAATAAAAAGAAAAGACAAGAATCTCAACCTCGTCATTTTACCATTGCCATACAATACCTACGAGAAAGAGAGAAAGTATAATTTGGATTCAAATTGAGAAAGGAAAAAATCTAAAAATTAGGAAGGAATTTGGATTATAGTATAATTAGGATTCAAATTACCTTTAATATTTTTTTAAATGATATTCTTTTCAAAAGGTATAAATATTACTTGAAAAATTATGGTAATTATCCCTAAAGTTGCCAGAAAATTTTGTTCATTAACGGTGCATATAATTTAAACTCTTAAAATATATAGAAATGAATGATAAAATAAAGATTTTTAGCCATGAAAAGACTCCTAAATCTTCCTTATTTGATATATTTCTACTTCTTGCTTATTTGAATCAAGAAAATACCTACAGTCTCTAAAGAAAATTCTAATTTACCATGAGTTCTAATTAGTGATAGAATTTTTATATATAAGACGTTTAAACTAAAAAAATTATCAAAACTAATGAATTATTTATCTTTTTATAAGTTCATAATTAAATTTAATTTTTCTCTTTAAATTATTATTTAATTATATTTATAATATTGACTTTTAAAATATATGAAAAGAAGTGATAAAATAAAGATTTCTAGCATGGACAAAACTCCTAAATCTTTCTTATTTGATAGACTGCTACTTCCTTATTTGAATCAAAAAAATACCCTATGTCGCTAAAGAAAATTTCTAATGTACATCTAATTAGTGATACAATCTCTATATATAAGACATTTATAAATTAAAAAATTTATCTAATTAGTGAATTTTTTTTAAGTTCATAATTGAATTTACCAAACAAGGTACATGCTTTGATCATGATATATTTCTATAACTATAAAAAATAAGATAAAATAGAATTAACGTAAGCATCATGTGTAGATAATTTTGTTTTCCCCTTTTCTAATTAGGTTTTCATGTAGCCAAACTCTCCTATCACTTTGAGATTGAAGATTGTTTTATTTATTTAATTCATATATATTGGTTGTGGGAAGAAGTCCACATCAAATATTAAATGCGATAACTATTGGTTAGAGAAAAACAACAAAATATAAAATTTTACGATGAAAACAATAGATGAATGAGATGGATTTTGTGTTGGGAAGAAAAAGTAAAGTGGGGATCAGGGCATCCAAACCACTCTTGTGTTACTCAAAACTTTTCTGCATCTCTGTCATCTATCTCTTCACCTCTCTCTTCTTAGTTCTTTACACTTCTTTTATTTCTCCAACCAATTGTCTCTTTAGATATTCCCCTTATGATCCTATTCAAACTCCTCTTTTATTCCTCTTTAGCTACTGAGATGACCTTACACTTCTTTTATTTCTCCAACCAATTGTCTCTTTAGATATTCCCCTTATGATCCTATTCAAACTCCTCTTTTTCTTTATAATTCTTCTTATGGAGAACATAAACATGCCCTCCCTACTTTTCGTTCCTCCTGTAATTCCCCTGTTTATTTCTCAGGTAAATTTTAAAAAAAATTTAAATTCTCTTCCATTCTTTGATGATTTGAGATAATGGGGTTTTGTTCTTTTCTTTATTTTGGCTAGATTATTGGAATGCTTTGAAGGAAATGAATGAATTCAGTGAGAATTCTACGTTTCTTGGTTCACGAAACTTGAGGTATATTCAGGGGAATGCTGATAGTTTTGGTGGGAATTTCAGTGTCAAGAAGAGATTTTCTTATTTTGATCGTCGTGGTGACGATGGAATTGAAGTTCCTTGTGGATTCTTCAAACGTTTCCCTATCAGTAATTTTGGTTCGTGATCTGTCTATTTAAATTAGACAAGATTTGCAATTTTTGATACGGACAATTCATCTATGAAACCAATATATTTTTTGTTCCTTTTCTGGATTCTGATTGTGGCTGTTGAAGGTGTAAATTCTGACTATATGCAAGTTTAGGCTGGAATAGTATCACCGTTATAAAAATTACTAGGGAAAGAAGTATAAATATGTACCACACTCCCATCAATGGCACAGATACAATATTTTTTTCAAGGGTATTTATATTTTAGAGAATGGGTGGGTGATTTTTGTATCAAGGGTGTCCAACAATCGATATATATATAAATATCTATATTTAATCTATATAATATTCAAAAAAGTTTTCCTACAAAGGGTGTTCATCTAATGTAGCTCCAGCCCCCGACTCCCATTTGCAATATGATTTGAACTAGTTACATGTATCAATCCATACATCATGCAATGTATAGAACTTGGAGGTGTTATTCTGATTTCTTTTAATTCGTGTTTTTTGAAATTTTCAGACAGGATTGCCATGGAAAATTGCAAGGGGGTAGTGGTTATTTCAGCAATATTCAATGACCATGACAAAATCAGGCAACCAAAAGGACTTGGTAAACAGACACCCTACTCAGTATGCTTTTTCATGTTTGTTGATGATGTGACACTCAAGGGACTTCAATATCACAACTTAATTTCAACAAAACCATCGACGGAGAATTCAGTGGGAGTGTGGAGAATTGTGAAGGTTGAGAAAGAACATTTATACGAGAATTCAGCAATGAATGGAGTTATTCCCAAATATTTGGTTCATAGGCTATTCCCGAATTCGAAATACAGTATATGGATAGATGCCAAAATACAGCTAGTTGTTGATCCATTCTTGTTGATTCACTCACTTGTTGTTATGGAAGATGTTGATATGGCTATTTCAAGACATCCTTTTTATGTCCATACAATGGAAGAAGCCATGGCAACTGCTAGATGGAACAAATGGTGCGATGTTGATGGATTGAAGAAACAAATGGAAACATATTGTGATAATGGCTTGCAACCATGGACTCCAGAAAAGCCTTACCCTTCAGGTATTGATCTTGTAGGTTCGAGTTTTGTTATTATATGTTGCTTCTTATACTTCGATTATCGTAACATGTTGCTTTCACTTTCATTACTTCTTTTTCTGGACTACTTTGAATTGTTTTTATTGAGTGAAGGATCTATCAAACACAACTTCTACTTCTTTACCTCTGAGGTAGAGATAAGGTTTGTATACGTTCTACCCTCTCGCAACCTTGTGAGACTACTCCAAATGTTGCATACACACCAACATTCTCCAATTCTTGCAAATTTACACTGTTGTTACTGTTATAGGTAATAAAAAAGTAGGATACTTTTCTAGTTTGGAAACAATTCAACTTCAAATTTCATATTTATCCTTATGACATGTTTTCATAATCATCTAAAATTTCTTTCTTTCTTAAATTGTGTTAATAAAGTACAATTATATAAATTGAAACTGAGGTAGTAAAGATGTACAAATTTGCACTATTTGTTCCAGATAAGTCCTGAATGTCCCTTATTGAGGATTACAAGTGGGAAATTTGTACGATACATATTTTTGGAAAAGCATGAGTTGTCTGTGAAAGCATGAGTTGTTTGTGATTCTTGGAGTTATATAACATTAAATAAGACGTTCCTCGTCGCCAACAAGAAAAAGCAAAAGTAAATAAAATAGTCATGTTAGGTGAACATCCATAATTTTTATTAATTAAAGTCACTTTCACATATTCAAATAGTTAATACACTTTTAAGAAACAAGGTTTTTGTTTAGTGTTGGAAGCTCTATCATCTAATAGTTTCTAGAAAGAAAAAAAAGTTTGAGGTATATTACATGTGAAGTACAATGAATTGTCACATTATGAGAAAAATCTCTACATCAATGATTTTTTGAATAGATATAATGATTATGGTTACTTTTCTTTCCTTTGAAGATAGTCTAATGGTAGGGCCACCTCGTAACCTCTAGCAAAATTTTTCTCTTTCCTATACTCACTATTCCAAAAAGTTTTCATGAATTTTATATTTAGATTGCTTCTTCAAGGGTATTCCTAAAAAAAGTGTAATTCTGATCATTGTACAAAGGAAAATTATTAGCGCCATGGATGTGGTATATTGATTAATGAAGTGAGTTGAAAATCAGAAATTTTCACTTCTCAAATTCAAATTTCCATAGAAACAAATTAAAAATATTATGATCTTGAGTTTCATTTGTTCTATCCTTTGTCAATAGAATTACCTGCTACATGTTGATGGGAGCTATGCCGTAGAATTAGTGGTGATGCATGCAAACTAACCCAAATATTACCGTTATTAAATAGAAAACAAAGTCATGGATTAATCATGAATCTTTTCTAAAGCTAAATTCTTTATAGTACGTATCTTACTTTATTCCAAACTAGTGTTATTTAATGGAAAACCTTCTTTTATGTTTATGTTATTCTTTTACCATGGTTCTTGCAGATGTACCAGACAGTGCAATAATCTTGAGGAAACACAGTGTGGCAACCAATTTATTCTCATGCCTCTTATTTAATGAACTTGAAGGATTTAATCCAAGGGACCAATTGGCCTTTGCATATGTGAGGGACTTTATGGACCCAAAGTTGAAGTTAAACATGTTTGATGTTGAAGTATTTGAACAAGTGGCAGTGGAGTATAGGCACAGCCTTAAAACTGATGGGGTCACTAATCCAAAAGTGATGCCCAAAAAGACAAAGAGGGCAACTTCTGAATTCCTTGTGAATGGGATTAGTAGCAAGTGTGATAGCTACCTTTTAAAAATGTGGGGTGAATCCCAAGATTGATTTCATGTCTTCTTTTAAAGAGTTTATTTTTTTATACACTTTGTATAAGAATTTTTATACATTAATTAAGCTAATTAAATCAATATTGATTTAGCCATAAATGTTGATGTGATTCAAAAATTGGGTTACATTAGTTTTGAGCCAGTTTTTGAGACTTTAACCCGCAAAATTTCAAAAATAAAATAAAATTGAAGTAAAATGCATGTTAGATAAAACTTCGAATTTCAAAAATCTCAACTTCAAAAACTCATATTTCAACTCTTAACTTCAAAATCTTTAATTAAATGTGACATTAGTTATCCCCTCGGCTCGATGTTACTTTGCCATTCATTATACTACCGCCTTTGTCCCATTTTATATGATATTTTTTTCTTTTTAATTCATCCCAAAAGGAATATCATCTTAATATAACTAGAAAGATTTTAACTTTAAAATTTCTCAGAAATTAGCCTTAATAAAATAATTTAACCACACAAGTATATAAAGATTGTTTTAGACCACAAGTTTTAGAAGTCTTTCTTTTTTTCTTAAATATCGTACCAAGTCAAATGTTGTCACATAAAATGGGATGGAGGGAGTAATGATAGATTTTGCAAAAATATTATCTATTTAGCAAAATCCAAAAAAAATTATTATTTTCTTTTAAATACTACCCTTATAATTAAATAATTGTCTCAAAATACTTATTAACCTTAATAAAAATATTCATCTCAAAATATGTGTCATTTTAGAAGTTCAAAATAAATTATCTTTTTTATTTTACCTTAGTAGTAACTTCTCACGACCCCAATTTCTCAGGTCATGATGGTAGCTACTTCAATCCACTCGTAGGTAAACTTAACCTTTAGTTCGGAGCAAGAAGCAAGGGTTATCAAGCGGAAGATTATCAAATGATGCTGAAAATAAGTGACAAAAAGAAAATAAATGAATTGCAACCCAAGAAACCATCCAAAAAATTTGACATTAGTTAGTAATTGAGCAACTAATCAAATAGGAGTAAAAGATTTTCATAAATATAACATAAATACAGACTGTATTTGAATACAATATAAAGATTAGCCTAGCCAAAACAGATGTGAAAACTGGTAACTTTGAATGCTAGGGGTTCACATCTATGAAATCCACAACTATTTTGCACGAAAATCAAATCAACGATGAGAACTCTTACTATGTTCTCCAGGGTACAGAAGTATAGTATAAAGTAGCAAACAAATGGTACTTAGTAGGCATAGTATAATGACTCAATTAATCATTTTTGAAAAGATCATCAACAATTATCATTCTAGCCTTTCGATAGCTGTCCTAAGTTGTATTTGCTCAAATATATGGCGTGCTTTTGGAAATTCTTCAAAAACAAAAAAGTAATAACTTTTGGAAGTTTTTAGTTTTAAAAGGTCTTAAGTTGTGAAAAAGCGATTTCGATGTCTTTTGGAGTAAACCCTAAATGAATTTTCAGTGATTCCATTAGATCCAGGAGGCAACTTTTTAAGCCTAGGTGAGTCCATGGTTGATTTTCTGGAGGTTCCAATGTCAATTTAATATTTTTGATCTCTAAATTAATTTAGTTACAATTAAATGGATTTTGGACAAAAAAGATCTCAAATTCGTAATCTATTGATTTCACCGAGTCCAAAATATCAAATTTAATAGGGTAGCATATATGACTATGTACTATGTACAAGGTTCTGAATGTATTTCGAGGGTCAATGAGGTTGTAAGGCCCCACATGTTGGAGGGTCTAAAAGTGCATAAGAAATGAAATCTGAAAATTTTTTATGTACCAGTGGGTTTTACGGAAGGGCCTATGGGCCGTAAGTTGTCCCATGGGCCGTAACTTATGCTCGTAGAATATTGACCAAACATGGTAAAATACTGACTTTTGAAGTTGGGAGTACGAGTTAGTAGATGGGTCGTATCTTGACTTACGAGTCGTAAGTCCTGCCGTACGTTGAGAATTATAGAACGTTGTTGTAGGATCCAAAAATGTTAGCGGACAAAACCCTCCCTCCTATGGCCCCTAGAATGGACCACCGCCAGTAAATGGAGTCTCGTTGTCCTATTCGACAAGATTTTAAAAAAGATAAATTTGACATTGCATATTACCCTAATGTTATACAATGTCGTTTAATCCTTCAAATGGCCCCTTTATCAACCCCTTACAATCCTAATATACCTCATTCCCACTAATTCAAAATATACTCTAAGTCCTAAACTCCTCCCAAGTTCTTCAAGGTTCTCAATGCAAAGTGCAAGCTAGGTTTTGGTTTCTTCATCTCCAAATTAGATTTTCCTCCATTTAATTACCAAGGTATGTGGGCTTGATTGTGGAAACCTTCTCTCCACAAGTTCAACCTTTTCTCTCCCTCATCTACCTTTAAGTTATACATATTTATATGTGCTTTTATTAACTCTTCTATATGATAATATTATGAGGAGATTTATGGTATTTTACTTATGTATATGATTATACATTGAAAAGTCATATGAAATTGATGGGTTTTTATGAGGGTTTGATGATACCCCGGCTAAGTCTTGTTATGTTTTTGGTGGGTTATTTTGAATATTCAAGTGATTCCATTTTACTCTTTTCAAGTCTTATACTTTGAATTGCATGATTTTCAGCTAATGTATATTAGAGGTGACAAATGGGTGGATTGGATTGGATTTGGATGGATTGAGCCAAAATGGATTGGATCACAATCCATCCATATAAAATATGAGTAAATATGGATTTGGTTAAATATGATTTGGATAAGAATGGTTTCAACCCATTTTATTCTTTTGAAGCCAAAAAAAATTAAAACAAAGCTAGATTGTTAGATTTGGATAAGAATGGTTCCAACCCACTTTATTCTCTTGAAGTCAAAAAAATTAAATCAAAGTTAGATTGTTAATGTTCATTCCCAATCACCCCAACCCTACTCTCAAATAATAATTTTTTAAAAAAATTATTTTTTCAATTTTTTTAATAAAAGTTTAGTTCTTCGGTGTATCGAAGTTTTGAGACCCCTATATCGAATCGAAGAACTAAACTTTTGGAAAAAGAACACCCACACCAAACCAAAAAATCAAGTTAGTTTGGTTAGGTTTGATTTTTTGATTTTTCGGTATTTATACCCCACCCCAATAAAAAAAAGAGTTAAATTTTTTTGCCCCCCTCTCCCCACTGACACCGAACCGACAAATTGAATTAGTTTTGTTTGATTCAACTTTTTGATTTTCCACTATTTATGTCCACCCTAATAAATAAAAAAATTCCCCCCACCCTGACACCGAACTAAAAAATCAAATTAGTTTGGTTTGATTTGGTTCATTTTTTGATTTTTTGGTATTTATGCCCGCCCCAATAAAAATTAAAAAAATGTTAATTTTTTCTCCGCCCCCCCTCCCGGACACCAAACTGAAAAATCAAATTAGTTTGGTTTAGTGCAATTTTTTAATTTTTTGGTAGTTATGCCCACCCCAATAAAAAATAAAAAAAAGTTAACTTTTTACTTCCCCCTTATCCTGATACCGAACTGAAAAATTAATTTGGTTTGGTTCGATTTTTTGATTTTTTGATTTTTCATTTAGAAAATATGAGTGATCCATTAAAATAAATATGGATAAAATGGGTTCCTTTTACCTTATATGGATTGAAATTGTCACCCCTAATGTATATGTACCCACTAAGACGATTTGATTAAAGATGAATGCCAAGCTTCTATGTTGATGAAACCTTATGGCAAGTTATGCAAACTAGAATGATATGTGTTTTGAAAAGGGCTATTGTACATGCTATGAGATATGAGAATATCGTGAAAGTTGTGAGAATCATGAAGTCCTATCTTTGATATTATGAGTTTTTAGTTTTGATGACTACTCTATGACAATATTATGATATTGTGATGCTTTGCACATTATTGCTATGAGTATGATTTGAATATTCCTTGTGATTGTGTCCTAGCATCGAGAGGACCTCGTTAGATTCCCATTGTCCCTAACTATGTTGCCACCATAAATTTGTGAATTAGCTAATAAATCTATATAGCTCATGTTATATAGTTGACCAAGAAGGGGTAGTGTTCTAGTACGACACATGTTAGTTAAATATCGAAATGGGTAGTATTACTATAAGGTCGTTATCATAAGTTAGCCAAAATGGGTGGTGTTCCCATAAGGTGTTTATGAAGCACTTTTCAAAATGAGGGTGTTATCATACGATGAGTGTTTAGTTTATCCTGACAAAGTAGACTATTCCTAGTCTGATTATAGAGTGAACATTGTGATTTCAAGTAGTACCTCGCTTGGTCTTATATGTCGGTTATGGTCCCTTTTCATCTATGTATGATATGTTATATGATTTGATGATTACTCATGCATATTTGACTAAGGCATTGACCATTTATGACATATTGAGCTTATATATATTGATTATGATTATGCATATTGCTTAATTATGGCTTATGTTCTTTGTTGCATTGCACCTCACATACTTAAGTACATTTCAAATACTAATGCATACTTTTGCCTACAAAATCTAACCATGTAGAGATCTTCTATATGATAATATTATGAGGAGATTTATGGTATTTTACTTATGTATATGATTATACGAAGATTACTTTGGTGAGTCCTCCACTTTGGGGACAATAACCATTTACTTTCTTGCCTATTTTGACTTGTGTATTTTTGGATACTATCTATTAAGGGTGAGCTCAGGAAATGTCTTGGCCCCCTTTCCATTCATATTAGAAGTGTTGTTGGATATTTGGATATGTACGTATTAAGCCCGACTCTTATTATGCTATGTATTATGAAAGACTCCCTTAGTACCTTATTCCCTCTTATGTGTTGAATGCTTGTTGTGTGGATGAGATGAAAGTCCTAAGTCCCTAATTTCCCCTATAGCATGAGTTATACTTACCTCCCTCTTAGACTTTATTTGCTACATGATCCATGCTAATCCTCTTCCCTAGAACATCCCCATAGCGTGAGTCCAAAGTCCCATTTTGCCTAAAAATTATATGTTATTTGCTTTAATTTTTACTTTTGCAACTAAGGATGTGCTATGCATGCTTAAAAGGCTTGTTTGTGGTTTCTTCAGGTTATCTATTTGTTATATTGCACCTAGGCCCTGGGCTTGGGTAGTGATAAATCTTGATATCAGAGCACTAAGTTTGTAAATGGTCCTTGAAAATCCAACACACTATGTCAAGTAGAGTCTTATTTATGGTTGTGAAGCACGCCATAACTATAATTAGAATGCTATGAGGCATATTAGGAAATGAATCACTTCTTCATACTCTATTGCATGCTATAGATTTGAATTAAGCCTTTCTATCTCTAATGGATGGTCTTTTGCTCTTCTATATCATGATGCTTCAAAGACGAGCGCCTCAAAGAGCTCCCACTTCCGAGGACAAACTAGCCCCCCCAGCTCCGCAAGTTCTCCAAGGAGAAGAAGGAGTCACTCATGCCGAGTACTAGAATATGGTCACGTTGTTGGCAAGGGTCGTAGCCAACCAAGGAGTTCAAGCCCCTCATGCTCCTACCGCCACCTTAAGGGTGAGAGATTTCACAAGAATGAATCCTCTAGAGTGTTATGGCTCCAAAAGTCAAAGACGACCCCCAAGAGTTTATCAATGTGGTGCACAAAGTTCTTGACATTATGAGGGTTAGCTCAGAAGAAAAGTTGGAACTAACTAAAGGGCCTTGCTCAATTATGGTTTATTCAATAGAAGGGTGAGAGAAGGGATGAAGAGCCTATAACTTAGGAAGAATTCAAGGCCGCCTTCCTCAATTGTTTCTTCCCCATAAAGTTATTAGAGGCAAAGATAATAGAGTTTATGAACCTCAAGCAAGGTTCCATGAGTATTAGGGAGCATTCCCTAAAGTTCAACAACTTGTCAAAGTATGCTCCTCACTTGGTTGCCGACCCTAGGGCAACGACAAGTTCATGTTGGGAGTGTCCAACTTTATCAATGAAAAATGTTGTACTGCCATGCTCATAGGGGATATGAACTTATCTCGACTCATGACTTATGCTGAGCAACTTGAAGGTGAAAAGCTTAGAAAGAGAAGGAGTGGAGAGTCCAAGAAGGCTCGCTATGATGGTGGTTTCTAAGGTACCAAAGGTGGTCATTTCCAACAAGGCCAGAAGTTCCAAGGCCAAAGGTCCTCTAATGCCCAAGGTCAAAGATTTTCTAATGATAGGATGCCTAACCCTAGAGCTCAAGGTGGTAATAGTGGCCAAATCATTCCTAGATGTGGAAGGTTGGTAAAAATCATGATGGCAGATACTACAAGGACATGGGTGCTTGCTTCGAGTGTGGCAAAAGGGCTACAAGATTATGGATTGTTCAAACAAAAGTAGATATGGTCATCCTCAAGGTCAAGGTGCTCATGGTGACCAATGGGCACAAGATTGTCAATAAGGAGGTGCTCCATGCCACAATCGCTTTTATGCTCTTCAAGGAAGGCAAGGGGTGGATGAGACGCCTTATGTTGTTATCGACAATCTTGATTTATTGGATTGGGGTGCCACTCTTTCTGTCCTTACTCCTTTTGTTGCTAATAGACTTCTCGTGTGTCCCAGGTTGTTATGTGAACCCTTTGAAGTGTCTACCCCCATTGGTGAGTCCATTGTTGGCAAAAGAGTCTATAAGGGTTGTACTATGTCTATATTGCATAAAATATTACCTTATGATTTTGTTGAACTCGACATTTTAGATTTTGACATCATTCTTGGGATGGATTAGTTACATGCATATCATGCCTCTATTGATTGTAGAACTAAGTTAAGTTCCAATTTCCTAATGAATTCATCCTTAAGTGGGTAGGTTATGATTCGGTGGTTAAAGGTAGGTTCATCTCTTGTCTTAAGGCTCAGGAGTTGATTTCTAAGGGCTGCATATACCATTTTGTAAGGGTTAGGAATATTGAGTCTAAAGTCTCTCCTATTGATTCGGTTCTGGTGGTTAATGAGTTTCTTGATGTCTTTCCCAATGAACTTCTCGGTATCCCTCCCGAAAGGGAGATAGATTTTGGTATATCCCTCCTTCCCGATACCTAACCTATTTTTATTCCCCCTTACCACATGGCCTTGTCGGATTTGAAGGACCAATTGGGAGATTTTTTGGAGAAGTGTTTCATAAGGTCTAGCAAGTCATCTTGGGGTGCGTTGGTGTTATTTGTAAGGAAGAAAGATGGTTCACTTAGAAAGTGCATCCACTACTGGCAACCCAACAAGGTCACCGTGAAGAACAAGTATCCCTTGCCAAGGATAAATGACCTATTTGATCAACTACAAGGGGCTAGCCACTTCTCAAAGGTTTACCTTCGGTCCAGGTATCATCAATTGAGGGTATGGGAATGTGATATTCCCAAAATAGTCTTTCGAACAAGATATGAGCATTTTGAGTTCGTAGTGATGTTTTCAGCCTAACTAATGCTTTGACAATATTTATGGATCCTATTAATAGGGTCTTTAAACCATACCATGACATTATTATGGTGGTCTTCATTGATGACATTTTGATTTATTTCCAGAGTGAAGAGGAGCATGTGAAGCATTTGAGGGTAGTGTTGCAGACGTTGAGGGAAGAAAGATTATTTGCCAAGTTCAACAAGTGTGAATTTGGTGGAAGGAAGTTTCCTTCCTAGGGCATGTGGTGTCAGGCGAAGAGATTAAAGTGGATCCAAAAAAGATGGAGGTTGTAAGAAATTGCCCTTGACTCCAATGGTATTAGGAGTTTCTTGAGTTTACCGGGGTACTATCGAAGATTTGTTGAGGGTTTCTTTTCAATTGCCTCTCCCTTGACAAAGTTGACACAAAAGAAGACTAAATTTATATGGATCGATGAATGTGAAAGAAATTTAAAAACATTGAAAGATAAGCTTACATTCGCTCCTATTTTGGCTCTACCGAAAGAGCTAGAAGGATTTATGGTGTATTGTGATGCTGTGGGAGTTGGCTTGGGGTGTGTATTGATGCAAAATGGCACAGTTATTGCCTATGCTTATAGACAACTAAAGGTGCATGAGCGTAATTATCATGACTCAAACTAGGGACTAGACGTGACACGGCGAATGGGTAACCCGAAGGGATCCTAAATAAGCCTATGAGCATATCATACACACGTCCTTGGTCGCAGAAGCAAGATAAACAATAAGAGAAAACATAAACAAGGAAAATTGGGACTAAGGGAGAGAGAGTATAATACTTAAATATCATAGATAAGTCAAAACTCAAGCATAATACATAACTTGTCCAACAACACATAGAACTTAGCGGGGGCCTAGACAAGTAACTGGGCTCACCCTCATGGTAATGACCATATATATTTTGAAATATACAAGTTGTAGTCTAAGCATAAGCATGAAAGAAGATAGATATTGTCCCATGACATAAGGACTCAGCAAAGCTAACTTGAACAATCTGTCTAGCCACGTGAAGGAATCATTGGGAGCTCAGGTTCCTACATGGCAATATCATGTAGGCATAGAGTATGCGTTAGTACGTTTGAATGTACTAAGTATGTAGGATGCAATACAACAAGAGATAGACAACGTAGGCAAAATGCTAATGCGTTAGTACGTTTGAATGTACTAAGTATGTAGGATGCAATACAACAAGAGATAGACAACGTAGGCAAAATGCAATATCATAAGTAATGGATAACATAATAACAATATGTCATGTATGAATGATGCTTGAAGTAGATCGTGCTTATATAGAACATATTACATGTGAATGAAGAGACCATCTCTATAGACCAAGCAAACTTAGTACTTGGAATCCAAGGTAGACCACCCCTTAGGCATATTGCATGTGAAGGAAGAGACCATCTCTATAGACCAAGCAAATTTAGTACTTGGAATCCAAGGTAGAGCACCCCTTAGAAGTGATTGAGATACCAACCCCTCAATTGGTTGATGGCTTACCGCCCCCATCTGAGACGATTGAGGTACCAACCCTTCAATTGGTTGATGGCTTACCACCCCCATCCTAGGCGATTGAAGTACCAACCCCTCAATTAGTTGATGATGTACCACCCCTATCCTAGGCGATTGAGGTACCAACCCTTCAATTGGTTGATGGCTTACCACCCCCATCCTAGGCGATTGAAGTACCAACCCCTCAATTAGTTGATGATGTACCACCCCTATCCTAGGCGATTGAGGTACCAACCCATCAATTGGTTGATGGATTACCACCCCCATCCGAGGTGATTGAGGTATAACCCTCAATTGGCTATGGTCAACAAACAACACAATAGATACTTCTCATGGAATCAACATATACACAACATCCTTTTATCATCATAAAAATCATCTAAATAATATGCCAAGTATTAGGCCTTCAACAACTCAAGATACATTAACCAAATATTTTATCAAACACTTGGTGGGTGTGCAATGCTAGTGTAAAACCATACAATTCAAGAGTGAAAGCATGCAAGAAAACTTAATCTAAAACCACCCACTAACACTTGGTAATACCCTCATGTAACATACATCAAAACCCTTAGTCAAATCTCAATAAAGATCTAAGATTCTTAGATCAAAACATGCTTAAACAGTCACACTTTCACAAAACCCCAACATAGTTCATAGTCAAATTCATAATAGAAGACCTATACGTAAAATCAACTTAGAAACATGTAATTTAGGTAAAAAGGAAGCTTGGGCACCGAAGTATGACTAAATATAGGTATTTTCATGTATGGGAAGACTTAGGCCCAAGACCCAAAATCCTTGGATCGAACTAATAAAATTGGGCAATTTTAACACTAAGGCGCACCATATCGCGTCGCACCTAGGGTGCGGTTCTTCACTGGAAATAGTCAACTTTGAAAATTTTAAATTTTGATATGGTTGCTCTAAAATCAGGATTAGACCCATTTACCACTCAATTTTGCCCCCTAATCAAGAATATGAAGTCGAATTTTCCATATCACACACGAATTTTGTGATATATGAAAATTACTATTCTAGACACTTTCGAGGCACATTTTTGGGCACTTTTTGGGGCCGTTTCAATATCTCCCCGTTGAGAACATTCATCCCCGAATGTCAAGAAAATGCATATAAGAAGAGTAATCATGAACAAATCAACCCCGACAAGAATACAACAACACATTTAAAACACCATTTTCAAAATCTCAACATAAGTGTCAAAATCACCATGAACTTGTCAACATAAACATGAATGCATGCAAATGACATAGAGGCTTAAACATAAGATTTGGAATCATCAAAGAAAAGGACTTGGCATGTTAGCACAAGCTCAAATAGTATGAAAAAGGTATGGATACTGCTTCTCCATGCCCGCTTCGGCTCCCTAAGAGTCACTTTCGGCTTGATGATTCTTCCAAAGGACCTTGACAAGCACCGCATCCTTATTTACCAACTTTTTCCATCCATCCATCCAATATCTACAGCAAGATCTTCTTCTAAGCCAACTTATCCTCCACAATACCCACAAACTCAAAGAGTTCTATAGCACTAGAGTCGCCAACACATTCCCTTAAGTTAGAAGCAAGAAGAATCGGATGAACCCTATCCATATCCATAGGCAATCCCCATTCATATGCAACCTTACCAACCCACCTTGACACTCTACCATTGTCGAAACTCAAAAGGAGCTATACTAATGCTAGAGTGACAACTATTATAGTCTCATCAAAAACCCCCTTTCTCAAGTCATCAACACTAGGTGCACACACAACCTACCTTGGTACCTAAGGGTACCATCTCCCCCTTGGGAGAAAACCTCCACCTTGCCAACACTCACCAAAGCCTTCAACTCTAACAAAGAGGGATCAAGACCTTGCTCTGCTTCTACCTCATCAACCAAGAAAGATTTTTGAACTACCAACAACCACAATACCACCATAGTAAACCTCTTCCAACCTAACCCTCAATCTAGACAATCGATGGACTTCCCTAGCCACCTCTTTGCTACCACCATCAATATGAACTAGGCTACCCATGTACACCCTACTCAAAGCACCGACTACAACATTAGTCTTACCAGGATAATAATGCATACTCATATCATAATCCTTAAGAAGTTCTAACTACCTTCTTTGTCTCAAACTAAGATCCTTTGAGTGGACACATATTGGAGACTCTTATGATCGCTAAACATGTAAATATGTACCTCATACAAATAATGACGTCAAATTTTCAAAGCAAATACCACGGTGGCCAACTCAAGGTCATAGATAGGATAATCCTTCTCATACATCTCAAATTATCTAAAAGCATGGGCTATCGCCTTACTATTTTGCTTCAAAACACAACCCAACTAATTCGTGAGGCATCACAACACACAATCTAAAAGCATGGGCTATCGCCTTACCATTGCATTTCAAAACACAACCCAAACTAATTCAGAAGGCATCACAACACATAACAAACCCTTCCAACCCTTCGTGTATAGACAAGATAGGAGCGAAGACAAACTTATCCTTCAAGGTTTGGAAACTCCTTTCACACACATCGGTCCACACAATCTTAGCCTTCTTTTAAGTCAACTTAGCCATGGGAGAAGTAATAAAAGAGAACTCACTTGAAAACCTCTGGTAGTAACCTAATAAGCCCAAGAAACTCCTAATAACTGAGGGAATCAAAGGTCTAGGCCGATTTCTAATCACATTCGTCTTATTAGGATTCACCTTAGAACCATCCCCCGACATCGCATATCCTAGAAAGGCAACCTCTTTCAACCAAAATTCATATTTCCTGTACCTAGTATACAACTTCTCTTCCCTTAATCCATGTAGCACTACCCTCAAATGAGCCACATGCTATAAATAGATCAATACTTCATCACTAGAGACCGTCACAAATATGCCAAAGTAGGGGTTTTAAGACCCTATTCGTGAAACCCATAAACATTACCAATGCATAAGTCAACCAATCAACTCCTTCACGACTCAAAATGCTTATTCCTAGCCCCAAGGGCACCTAGGGATATCACCTACCCTCGTCCTCACTTGGGGACAAAACCCGAACCGAAGTTCAATCTTAGAAAAGTGACTAAGCAATTGAAGTTGGTCAAATATATCATAAATGCTTCGAGAGTGTACTCATTCTTTATGGTGACCCTAATAAGTTGTCGGTAATCAATACACTTTCTAAGGGAACCAACCTTCTTCTATACGATAAACATCGGGAAGCTCACTAGGAATGACATCAAGGAACTCATCTATCACCAGGACAAATCAACAGCAATAACTAGGTTCAATACCCCTAACTCTTATAAGATGATAAAATGCTACCCTTAGGGATCAATTGTACCTCAAGACAAGAAATGGGCTTACCCCTTCACTACCACTCAAGGACAGGTTTATTAGGGAATTAGAATCTAACTCTACGAGTCCTGTAATCAATGGGAACACCATATGTATATAACCAATCCTTCCCAAGAATGACTTCAAAATATACCACATCTAATTTCAACAAAATCACAAGGCAAGACCTAAATGCAACATGACCACGGAACAATACCTATAAACTTTCTAGCAATAATAGGCTCAATATAGGTGAGGCAAACACCAATGGTTCACCTAAAAACTCGAAACACACAAGAAGCCCATAAGCAAACAAAGGGGATAATGAAAGAGATATTGGCACCCGAACCCATCAAAGCACACACTTCAAAGTCAAAGGAAACTTCAACATACCGGTATCAACATTGGGCACCATATCTTCTCCTTGAGTCTCTTGATCAACATGACCACCTTGTTCCTGAGGTCGACCATCTTTACACCTTTTTTGAACATGAAGACAATCAACAACCTTGTGGTCCACCTCACCATAACCATAACAAGCATTGGTGCCCCTCAAACATGGACCTCTGTGTATCTTACCACACCTTGAACACTTAGCATATGGCACCACACCATTACCACCTTTAGGACTTTTGAACTTTCCTTTAATATGGGCCCTCTTGGCCCCTATCTCTTCCCTCTTACCACTCGAAGCCTAGGGGGCACTCACTTATTGATTCAGGTGAGTTAATTTTGTCAACACTTTGGCTAATACCCATAGAGCATTGCGAACCTCCATATTTGATCTATCACCGCCCTGAGTAGCTAGAGATATATTTTGAAATACAATGATTAAAAGAAGAAATAAGCTTTAGGAGACTTAACTATATCGCACGACATAGATTAAAAAAGGAAAATATTTCCTAAAACGTCTTATAGCCTCTCATTCATAGTAGTGGCATGCTTCACAACCATTAATAAGACTCTAATCGATCCAGTGTGTAGACTCCAAGGACCATTAGCAACCTAGTACTCTAACACCAATTTTTTCACGACCCAAACTAGGGCCTAGATGTGACACCGTGAATGGAGAACTCAAAGGGACCCTAAACAAGCCTCTTAGCCTATCATACACACGTCTTTGGTCACTAAAGCAAGATAAAGAATAAGAAAAAACATAAACAAGGGAAATTGAGATTAAAGGAGATAGAATTTAATACTTAAATATCATAGATAAGTTAAAACTCAATCATGATACATAACTTGACTAACAACTTCTCTAAGACAAGCAATTGGGCTCATCCTCATAGTAATAACCATATGAATTCCAAATATCCAAGATATAATCTAGGCATAAGCATGAAAGAATATAGATATGTCCCCAAACATGAGGACTCCACAAAGCTAACTTGAACAATCTGTCTAGCCACGTGAAGGAAAATCAATGGGAGCTCCAGTTCCTACATGATAATATCATACAAGTATAGAATATGTGTTAGTACATTTGAATGTACTAAGTATATAAGATGCAATGCAACAAGAGATAGGCAACGTAGCCAAAATATAATATCATAAGCAATGGATAACATAATAATAATATGTCATGTATGAATGATGCTTGAAGTAAAACATGCTTATATAGAACATATTATATATCAAAGAAGAGACTGCCTCTATAGACCAAGCAAATTTTGTACTTGGAATCCAAGCTAGACCATCTCTTAGAAGTGATTAAGGTACCAACACCTTAATTGGTTGATGGCTTACCGCTCCTATCTGAGATGATTGAGGTACCAACCCCTTAATTGGTTGATGGCTTACCAACCCCATCCTAGGCAATTGAGGTACCAACCTTTCCATTGGTTGATGGCTTACCAACCCCATCCAAGGCGATTGAGGCATAACCCCTCAATTGGCTATGGTCAACTAACACTACCATAGATACTTCTCATGGAATCAACATATACATAACATTGTTTCATCATCATAAAAATCACTTAACTCATTTGCCAAGTATTAGGCCTTCAATAACTCAAGATACATTAACTGGAATTTAATTAAACACTTGGTGGGTGTGTAATGTTAGTGTAAAACCATGCAATTTAAGAGTGAATGCATGCAAGAAAATCTAATATAAAATCACCCACCAATACTTGCTAATATCCTCATGTAACATACATCAAAATCCTTTATTAAATCTTAAGATAGATCTAAGATTCATAACACAAAACATACTTAAATAGTCAGACTTTCACAAAACCCGAACATAGTTCATAGTCAAATTCATAATAGAAGACCCATAAGTAAAATCAACTTAGAAACATGTAATTTAGGTAAAAAGTAAGCTTGGGCACCATGGGTGAAAGGATTTAATGGTTGAAACCCACATACCTTGACTTTAGAGAATTTTTTGATGAAGATTAAAAATGGAGAATTTAAGCTTGAGTTAAATCCTTAAGATCTGGATGAGTTTTGGAACTTGAAATTTGGAGTAAAATATTTGTCTAAGTGTTTGAGAGAGTATTGGGGAATCTCTTGTATGCTATGAAGGTGAAATATGAATAAGTATAGGTAACCGAACTAATAACATTGGGCAATTTTGACACTGAGGTGTACCCCTAGCGCGTCGTGCCTGGGGCACGGTTCTTCATTAGAAATCATCAACTTTGAAAATTTTGAATTTTGATACGGTTGTTCTAAAATCAGAGTTAGACCCGTGGCCTACTCAATTTTGCCTCTTGATCAAGAATATGAAGTCGAATTTATGATATCATACACGAATTATGAGATATATGGAAATTACGATTTTGAGCATTTTTTAAGCATATTTTCGGGCACTTTTTGGGGTCGTTTTAGCAACTGCCCACCCATGATCTTGAATTAGCGGTCGTGGTATTTGCCTTGAAGATATGTTATCACTATTTGTATGAGGTTCATGTAGATGTGTTCGCTGACCATAAGAGTCTCCAATATGTGTTCACCCAAAGGGATCTAAACTTAAAGAAAATGAGGTGGTTGGAACTCTTTAAAGATTATGGTATGAGTGTGCACTATCATTCAAGAAAAGTGAACGTCATGGTTGATTACTTAAGTCAGGTGTCCATAGGGAGTATGACTTATGTTGATAATGGCAAGAAAGAATTTGCAAGACAAGTTCACCTGTTGGCTAGAATGGGAGTTAGGTTGGATGAGGCCAAAAGTAGAGGTGTGGTGGTTGTTGATGGTTCTAAGTCTTATTTGATTGAAGAGGTCAAAAAGAAATAAGACCTTGACCCCACATTGTTAGGATTGAAAGCTTTGGTGAACATGGCAAGGTGGAAGTTTTCTCCCAAGGGGGAGATGATGTCCTTCGGTACAATGCAGGTTTTATATGCCCGATGTCGATGACTTGAGAGACTTGATCTTGAATGAGGCTCACAATTCATCTTATTCCATTCACCCTAGTTGTACCAAAATGTATAAGGATTTGAGAAAAATGTATTGGTGTGGTGGTATGAAGAAGGATATTGCCAAGTTTGTAATTTGTTGCCATTATTGTCAACAAGTCAAACCCAAACACCAAAGGTCGGGTGGCCTAGCCTAATATATTGAGATTCCTACTTGGAAGTGGAAAAAAATGAACATGTATTTTATGGTTGGGTTACCGAAGACTAGAAAGCACTATGACTCTATTGGGTTATTGTTGATAGAATGACGAAGTTGGCTCACTTCCTACTGGTTAAAATGACTTATGGTGCCGAAGATTATGCCAATTTGTACATTCTTGAGTTGTTTAGGTTTCATAGGGTTCCATTCATTATCTCAGATTATGATGCTCAATTTACTTTGCATTTTTAGAGGTCCTTTCAAAGGGGCCTTGGTACTAAGGTCAAGCTTAGCATGACATTTCACCTACAAATAGATGGTCAAGCCGAGAGAACCATTCAAACTCTTGAGGATATGCTTAGGGCTTGTGTCTTGGAGTTTAAATATAGTTGGGATGAACACCTTTCACTCATAGAGTTTGCTTACAACAATAGTCATCACTCTAGCATTGGAATGGCTCCCTTTAAAGCTCTATATGAGAGGTATTGTAGATCCCTAGTTGGGTGGTTTGAAGTGGGGAAGATAGATTTGTTAGGTCTGTATTTTGTTATGGAAGATTTAGGGAAGGTAAGTATGATAAGGGAAAGATTAAAGATAGCCCAAAGTTTGCAAACATCTTATGCTAAAACTAGGAGGAGAGACCTTGAATGTGAAGTTAGTGATTTGGTGTATTTGAAGGTTTCACCAATGAAAGGTGTAGTTTGATTTGGCAAGAAGGGAAAGTTAAGCCCTAGGTATGTAGGGCCTTACTAGATCTTGAGATGTGTTGGTAAAGTTGCATACGAATTAGAGTTGCCTTATGGAAATAAGCATGATTTTTCTAGTCTTCCATGTCTCTATGTTAAGGAAGTATGTTGGAGATCCTAATTCCATTGTGCCCTTAGAGGTGGTTAATATTGAAGAGAATTTGGCTTATAAGGAAGTTCCAATGGAAATCTTGGATAGGCAAGTGAAAGGTTTGAGAAATAAAGATGTTGCGTTTTAGCGTTTTAAGATTTCCTTTGTCGTCGGGAGGTTGTGTTGTGTGTTTGGATGGTGGAATGTGATCTTTAGAGCATATAAGAGTATATAAATGTTGATGAATTCGTCAAATTTCTTTGTAAGAACCAACAAGTCAAAAGCGCCACTTGAGAAGCCGAACTCAATATGAAGAAGTGATACCCCTATCTCTTCCATTCTAATCAAGATTGAGGTACTAAGATCTCCCTATTTAGGAAACCCCTTTCATGTCATGTTCATGTCATCTATGCACAAGTGTGTGGTGTTACAGTTGCATTATAAATGTTATTTGAAGCATGATTTAAAAATTTTCATAATGATATGTTGCATTTTTTCATATGATACATATATTCCATTTTGTAGAGCTTGCCTTTAGCACATTCGGGGATGAATGCTCCCAAGAGGGGGGATATTGTAAGGTCCCATATGATGAAGGGTGTAAAAGTGCCTAAGAAAAGAAACTTGGAAATTTTCTAAGTACCAATGGATTTTACGGAAGGGCCTACGGGCTATAACATATGCTGGTGTAGTATTGGCCAGACTTGGTGAAAATACTAGTTTCTGAAGTTGGGAGTATGAGTTAGTAGATGGATCGTACCTTGACTTACGAGCCGTAAGTCTTGTCATACGTTGAGGGTCAAAAAAAGCTTTTGAGGATCCAAAATGTTAGCAGACGAAACTCCCCTCCTACGGCCCGTAGACTAGACCACAACCTATAAATGGGGTCTCGTGGTCCCGTCCAGTACGATTTTAAAAAGGGTAAATTTGAAATTTTCTATTACCCTAATGTTATACTACATCATTTAATCCTTCAAAAGGCCCCTTATCAACCCCTTACAACCCTAATCTACCCCATTCCCACTCATTCAAAATATACTCTAAGTCCTAAACTCCTTCCAAGTTCTTCAAGGTTCTCAAAGGAGAGTACAAGCTAGGGTTTTGGTTTCTTTATCTCTAAATAAAATTTTTCCTCCATTTAATTACCAAGGTACATCGATTTGTTTGTGGAAACCTTCCCTCCACAAGTTCAACCTTTTCTCTCCCTCATCTACCTTTAAGTTATGGATATTTATGGATGCTTTTATGAACTCTTTTGTATAATACTATTAATGAGGAGATATATGATATTTTACTTATATATATGATTATTCATTGAAAAGCCACATGAAATTGATGTATTTTTATGAGGGTTTGATGATACCCTAGCTAATTCTTGTTATGTTTTTTGTGGGTTATTTTGAATAATATTCAAGTGATTCCATTTTACACTTTTCAAGTCTTATACTTTGAATTGCATCATTTTAAACTTATGTATATGTACTCACCATGATTTTATTAAAGATGAAAGCCAAGCTTCTATGTTGATGAAAGCCTTATGTAAAATTATGCAAACTATGAATGATATAAATTTTGAAAAGGGCTATTATGCTTGCTATGAGATATGAGAATATTGTGAAAGTTATGAAAGTTAAGAATATTCTATGTCCCAAGAGGAATGTTGTGGTATGTTTGGATTATTACAATTTGGTTGTATTTTTGTAAAATCTGATTGGGAATATCTTGCAAGATATGTTTTTTGATAAAAAATGTAACCTCATTTTTAGCCATTTCTCTGTCTTTTGGGATCTATTTTAGGCTTAGTTTCTAGCTATAGAATCGAGGTGACATGGGGATTATTATTTAGGGGTTTGTTCAGGATTTCAGGCATAAGCCCCATTTTCCCCATTTTAGGCACAATTGATATAATTTCACTTATTTCTTAAGGTTTTACACCCAAATTAACCGTATTAACCTTATGAGTCATATGTTGATAGGTGAATAGCATCTGGAGGCGATCAGGAAGGGAAAGCTCAAGGAAACTGACCAGGAGCGCAAGGAACCACCTTCCATGTAGGCTAGACTTTTTTAAACCTTAGAGTAAGCTGAAATGTATGCATGTTTGAGCTGGAATGGGTGAAAGTATGCTACTTAGGGGTTGGGTTGCTAAGTATGTGTTGTGTATGGCTAGTTGTTCTTTGTATGTGTAGTATATAACTGTTTTTGCTTCCATCATGATATAGCTAAGCTTTAACATTGTTGAACTACAAAATGGCCTGGTCAAGGCTAGATATGGGCTAATGCCCTGTGACAAGTATGTATATTCGGGACTAACTCTTATCTATATAAGAGTGTAGCCTAATGCTATTAAGATATGTTGGCTATAAGGCTATTTGTTGACTATATGTCGTATTGTCGATTGATTTCTATATAGACATGACTCTTTAGGGTTCGATTGTTCTAAATACCAATGATATAACTATAATAGTGCATGTTTACTCTGAGTATTTGTGGTTGACTGGATTGGGGTATACTTGGCCTTGGTTGGGAATGACTCTATGTTGGTCTGTGACATATATACTTCTGTATACAATTGTTAGTCATTGTGGACTTGTTATCCTTACCTGACACAAGGGTTAGCTGTTGTACTTTGAGAGAGGTAATAGTTATGTTTGGTTGGGCTTTGTGACTCTTGCCTTGAGACACGATATTCCTGGATCTCTAGATAGACTAGTGAGTAGATGTCTATTTCTATAATTCGAGTCTTGGATGACGCTCCCCGTGCTCTGAGCTCTGGTGGCCATGTCCAAAAGTTTGAGACTTGGCTGATACTTCTCATGGTTCATGTCCCCAGTGGCTACATCTAGGATGCTGAGCCATAGATACCAATTCCGAGGTCCGAGCACCTATTGATACTTTGGGTCTAGGACCTTATTGATATTTTGGGTATGGGCCCCTATTAATACTTTGGTCTAGGAACCTTTTGATTCTTTAAGGCTAGGACCCTATATATATTTTAGGTTTAGGACCCTATTGATACTTTGGGTTTGGAGCCTTGTTGACTACCTTTGGGTCTAAGGACACTATCGATTACTTTTGGGTTTGGGACTCTGTTGATTACTTTGGATCTAGGACTCTATCACTTATTCTTGAATCTAGGACACTATTGATTATTCTTGGGTTAAGGAACCAATTTATTACCCGTGGATCTGCACACTTAGACACACCCTGATTGTGTGTGGTGTATCCTTTGGGCTTATGGGAGCTTATGGGGTATACAAGCATAGATATTAGGGCCTTACACCCACATATGGCTCGAACCCTTAACCATATGCTATTAAGAGTTGGGTTTCGCTGCGATTCTATCTGTTAGGTTGTGCGTGTATGTATAATCTGGGCTTATGGGGGCCTAATTGCCACACATGAATAGATACTAGGGCCTTACACCCTATACCTCAGTCTGGTGATAGTTGTGATCTGGGTCTATTCGGGTCGGTATCATTACACATCACTTTGGGTTATTCAGTTTAGGTTCGGTAATTCTCCAGACATGTTTTCTCTTTGATTTGAGTTTTGATTGCTAGTTTCACTGTAGTTCGATATTTGAGCATTCTATATTTATAATATTTGACTTAGTCAGCCTATGATGCGTATTGTGTGCCTTTTACCGATATTCACCCCTACATTTCTGTATCTTCCCATGGTATAGCTCCAGGTACTAGTCGCGGTCCCTGAGTTGGGGGTTTGTGAGCATTTTAGGAGATACTTGGTGAGCACCAGTTGCTGTGACACTCTACAGTCTCCTTCCTTTTTTATGTCCATCTTTTGTGTCCAAACATTGGTTTTGTACAGTTTGGTGGCTTTTATTTGTAGGAGTATTCCTAGTTATGTATATCTAGTTATAATGTGTGTGTGTGTCTATATATATATGAGTGTGTGCCTGTATTCATAATAGCTCTATATGGATGACTTCTAGGTTCTGGGTAGGTTGTGTTGGTTTATTCAGATATGCCTAGTACTATTGTGATTAGTGATTCAGGACAAATATCCTGGGGTTGGGAATTGGCTTGCTTGTAGGTGGGATATAACAGGTACCATCATGACTGAAACTAGATAGTGATATAATCTTTTGTTCTAAGTCATTTCAATGATCTCTTTCCAGTCTTAATAACAATGTGGATGATAGTGGATAAGTGATGGTTGATGGAACAGAGTGAGTATTCTTGATTTTGGTAATGATGTTGTACTGATTCTATTTAAAGAGAAATCTCAATGTGTGTAATATATAGGTAAGAGAACATAGGTGTACCTCTTGGAAAGAGTTAGTGTGATTATGGGTGTAGAGGTGCTATGGTAGGTTCAAAGATTCTTAAGTGATGTTGACCTCAAAGAGGCCATAAAATAGTTAGAATGATAGGATTGCATGTGTGTTTTTCCTAATGTAAGTGATTTTATTTGGCTATTCGTGACCTCTGGGTGAGGATTTGTTGCATGTGTATTGGAGTGGTGAGAAGGAGTAACATCCTTTCAAGTGAAAGTCCTTCTAAGGGTCTAAAATAGAAACCGAGTGGGTTAGATTTGCATGAACATGATCATCTTATGGGTAGCACACTGTGACTTTGAGTTTAAATTGAACTTGATGAGAGTAAGCAACAAACTTAGGCTTTGGTAAGAGCTATAGGCTTAAATTAATGAAGTGCCATACATGACGAGGAGAGCATGGTCCAGGAGAGTCACCAAACTTGAAATTCATCAGCCCTATATCTTGATACATAGTGGTCCTACCCCTATATTGGACAAGTGATCATCTCTTGAAGTCACGAGGAAAGTTAATGGGAGTATTCGGGATGGTAGCCCTTTTCTCATCCCTAGTAAGATGCCTTCTAGTGAGAGATTTCCCTGTCTACAAATTGGTATGTTCATTTTTATGTTCAAAGGTTAATGTCCAAAAATTTAAATAATTCAATTGGTTGAGTTTTGATGTTCCATTCGTGCCCCTCAATGATGAAGTTGAAGATGATGTTCCTATTCTTAATCTGAAATAATATGTCCATCCTTAAGTTCCAATAGTTGTTTTTGTAGAGAGTTTGATTGGTTGAATGATTGATTGATTGAGTCTTAGATTGTTATTCATGCCTCGATTCCATCTATAGTTACCCATGATTCTAGGTCGAATGATCCCAAGGGGGAGATATTGTAACACCTTAAAAATTCTAGGCTAAGATCCAAACATTCCCTATTATGCGTATAGGATCGTTTCGAGTGATTCTAACCTTGCATATAGGAAAGTGTACTCTATATGGGAATGATAGATTTGAGACAAATAAAGAACACAAAAATCTTTCAACACAAAGTTGAGGTAAAACCTTCCTTACCATTTGAGTTTCGATATGATGTTCTATTAAATTAGGTAATCTAATAACTTTGAGAATGTATACTAAGGTCCTTTCCTAAGTATTTAAAATGTATTGGATGTGGTTTGAGATCATAAGGGACACCGAAAGCCAAGTAAAGATCAAAACTTTTCCATCGCCTAAGTTTCAATATGAGTTTATAGAAGGGTCAACTTCAAATGGCCATATCTCTCAGCATATGATTGAAACGACACCAAAACGTTCCCGAAAATGTGCCTCGGAAGTGCCTTGAATCTTATTTTCTGTATATCTAAAAATTCATTTGTAATTTTAGAAATATGACTCCATATTCTTGTTCAGGGAGTCCAAATTAGGGTGACAAGGGTCTAACCTCGAATTTAAAGCAACGGAATCGAATTATGAAATTTGCACTTGGTGCAATTTCCAGAAGCTTTTCGTGACCTCTCCACGACGTGGAGAGGTGTTTTTCCTGCACTGTCTTTTCCTAGTTCGCCCAGATTTTTCTAAGTGTTGGACCTAATTTTTCCCAAATTTATTTTCACCTATACTTGACCTTATTTCACCCTCATATCACCCAAAAATATTCCCCAATATTTTCCCAAACACTTAGACTCATTTCTAACCCTAAATTTAAGTCCCAAACTCAAGGCCAATCTCAAGGATTTCTTCAAGGATCTCACCCAAACTTCAAATCTCCATTAAAGTCTTCTTCAAAAACATCACAAAAGCTAAGGTAAGTGGTGTTGAACCATTGGGTCTTTCCACCCATGCTGCCTAAACCCTCTTTTAATTAATATTACATGATTTAAAGTTGATTTTAAATATGGGTCTTGTATATTGAGAAATTTACTTGCTTTAATGATGAAATGATCTTATGAACATGATATATATGTAAGTTTTATATAATGTGTTTTATTAGACCATGTCCGGTTCGGGAAGCATAAGTGCCTGGACAACCATGCGAGGGGTGAGTACCTTGTCACTAGGGTGTCCGGGTGTGAACAGTATCAACCATGTGAGGGGTGTAGTACCTTGCCACCAGGGTGTTCGGGTGTGAACGTCATCAACCATGTGAGGGGTGTAGTACCTTGCCACCAGGGTGTCCGGGTGTGAACAACATCTCCCATCCAAAGTTGGGATTCTAGCTTGGTCTCTTCTACACATATAATATCTTATATAAGCATGATTTATCCTAACATGTTTTACTTATACATCAATCATACATGCCATATTGCTATACTATGCCTATTGTCTAATGTATGCTTTTGATTATAAAGCTTATTTATTGCTGCATTGTATCCCACATACTTAGTACATTTAAATGTACTAACGCATAATCTTGCCTACATGATATTCACAACCAAGGATTTGTGACGATATGCTACGAGGCTTGTTTGGGGTGTCCCTTAGAGTTCCCCATTCACCGTGTCACATCTAGGCCGTAGGTTTAGATCATGACAAACTTGGTATCAAAGCACTAGGTTATAGATCCTTGGAGCCTAACACATCACGTCAATTAGAGTACTATTCATATTTGTGAAGTGCGCCATGATTATGAATAAGAGGCTATGAGACGTTTTAGGAAATATTTTCCTTCTTTATGTCCTAAGTCGTGCTATAGAGTTGTGATAAGTATTACCCCTTAATTAATGTTCTTTGTTATGCTAGATCATGCCGAATACTAGAGGAAGACAGGTCCATACTCCCAAGGAGCAACCTACTAATGGTGAGCTCTGGGATGCTCTTACAATGCTTCTCCAAGTAGTAGCCATCCAAGTCCAACAAGAGGCGCAAGCCCTTCGTGCTACTATCCTCGGGGGCTAGGGTAAGGGATTTCATGAGGATGAATCCTCTGGTTTTCTATGGGTCAAAGGTAGATGAGTATCCACAAGAGTTTATTGATGAAATCTATAAAATCTTCTTGATCATGGGTGTATGGCCAAATGATAAGGTGGAGTTGTTAAGGGGGTGTCCCATATTTGGTTTAACCAATGGAAAGGTGAGAAGGGTAATGGCTATGTGGTGCTTTGGAAGGAATTTAAATTGGCCTTCCTAAATCGGTTCTTCCCTCTTGAGCTTAGGAAAGCAAAGTTGGTTGAGTTTATGAACTTGAAGCAAGATGGTATGAGTGTGAGGGAGTATGCCCTCAAATTTAATGAACTCTCTAAGTATGCTCCTCATGTGGTGGTCGATTCTAGGTCAAGGATGAATAAGTATGAGGGAGTATATCCTCAAATTTAATCAACTTTCAAAGTGTGCTCCTTACTTGGTGGCCGATTCTAGGTTAAGAATGAATAAGTTTATTATGGGGGTCTCCAATTTGGTAAGTGAAGAGTGCCGATCCTCAATGCTTATTAGTAATATAGACTTGTCTTGGTTGATGACATATGCCGAGCAAATGGAAGAAAAAAAGTTGTGAAAGAGGAGGGGCCATGAGACCAAGAGAGCTTGTTTTGAGGGTGGGTTTCGAAAGGATGCTAGATATCAACAAGGCGAAAGCCCTCCTCATACTACTAATAGGATATTTTCCAATTACGTCCCTAGGCCTCAAGGTGTGGGTGCAATGGTTCCCAATGATATATGCCCTAAGTGTGAAAGGTATCATAGGGGCCCATGATTGAAAGGTTCCAATGCAATGTTTTGATTATGGGGATCTTGGTCACAAGAGGATGGATTGTCAAAGGAACTGTGGCAAAGTTCGAGGTGAAATGCGGTCCCATTGGGTAGAAGTGGTCCTCAAGGTGATGCTCCGGGGCACAATCACTTTTATGCTCTACATGAGAGGCAAGGGGTTGGTGAATTCTCTGATATCGTTATCAGTATATTGAAAATCTTTGATCTTGATGTATATGCTTTGATTGATCTGGGTGCCGCCCTTTCCTTTGTTACCCCTGTTGTTGCTAAAAAGTTCCATGCTGAGTAGGAGTTGTTGTATGAGTCATATGAGGTATCTACTCTTATTGGTGCATTTATTATGGCTAGGAGGGTGTATAGAAATTATCCAGTTTGCATATTCCATAAAATCCTACCTTGAGATCTTGTTGAATTAGATATGGTTGATTTTGATGTTATTCTTGGGATGGATTGGTTGCATGCATACTATGCTTCTATTGATTGTAGAACCCATAGGGTCAAGTTTCAATTTCCAAATGAACCCGTCCTTGAGTGGAAAAGTCATCATGTAGTAGTGAGGGGTAGGTTCATCTCATGCATTAAAGCCCATAGATTGATTTCCAAGGGGTATTTGTATCATCTTGTGAGAGTAAAAGATGTGGAATCCAAAGTCCTTTCTATTGAGTCGGTTTTGGTTGTAAATGAGTTTCTTAATGTCTTCCCAAATGACCTTCCCGGTGTCCCTCCCAAAAGGGAGATAGATTTTGGTATAGATCTCCTTCCCGACACCCAACCTATCTTCATTCCTCCTTATCGTATGGCCCCGACGGAATTGAAGATGTTAAAGGAGCAATTGAAAGATTTGTTGGAGAAGTGACTTATTAGACCTAGCCAATCATCTTAGGGTGCACTAGTGTTGTTTGTAAAGAAGAAAGATGGGTTACTTAGAATGTGCATTGACTACCGGCAACTCAATAAGGTCCCTATAAAGAATAGATATCCTTTTCCAAGGATTGATAACTTGTTTGACCAATTGCAAGAGGCTAGCTTTTTCTCTAAGATTGATCTTCGGTTCGGCTACCATCAAGTAGGGGTGAGGGAGTGTGATATTTCAAAGATGGCCTTCCTGACTAGGTAGGAGCATTATGAATTTATGGTGATATCCTTTGGATTGACT
>DF359024.1:45857-60552 GCA_000787875.1 Solanum virginianum | reverse complement strand
CTTCAATATGTCTTCACTAAAAAAGATCTTAACTTGAGACAAAGAAGGTGGGTAGAAATCCTTAAAGACTATGACATGAGTGTGCATTATCATCTGGGTAAGGCAAATATTGTGACGAATTCTTTGAGTCGGGTGTCCATGGGTAGCCTAGCTCATGTGGATGGTGGTGAAAGGGAGATGGCTAGAAAGGTGCATAGGTTGGCTAGATTAGGGGTGAGGTTGGAAGATGTGGGTAATGGCGTTGTTGTTGTTGATGGTTCTAAATCTTCTTTGATTGATGAGATGATAGCAAAACAAGATCTAGACTCCTCCTTTCTTGAGTTGAAGGCCTTGGTGAAAGAGGGCAAGATAGAGGTTTTCTCCCAAGGGGGAGATACGGCCCTCAGATACCAAAGTAGATTGTGTGTGCCATGTGTTGATGGTTTGAAGGAGAGAATTCTTAATAAAGCCCATAATTCCTCCCATTCTATCCACCCTGGTTCCATATGTGCTGATGGTTTAAGGGAGAGAATTCTTGATGAAGCCCATAATTCCTCTTATTCTATCCATCCCAGTTCCATCAAAATGTATAGAGACTTGAGGGATGTGTAATGGTCGGGAGGCATGAAGAGAGATATTGCCAAATTTGTTTCTGGTTTCCATAGTTACCAACAAGTCAAAGCCCAACATCAAAGGTCGGGAGGCCTAACCCAAGACATAGAGATTCCTACTTGGAAGTGGGAGGTTGTTAATATGGAATTCATGGTTGGGTTGCCCAAGACTAGAAAAGGTTTTGATTCCATATGGGTTATGGTTGGTAGGATGATGAAATTAGCTCACTTTCTATCGATCAAGACCTCATATGGGGCTGAAGAGTATGCAAGGTTGTACACCATATATTGTTGAGGTTGCATGGGGTTCCCTTATCCATTATATCGGATCGTGGTGCACAATTTACTTCACACTTTTGGAGAACTTTTCAAAGGGGTCTTGGAACCAAAGTTCACCTTAGTACGACTTCCATCCTCAAATGGATGGCCAAGCCGAGAGGACAATTCAAATGCTAGAGGATATGCTTAGGGCTTGTGTCTTGTAGCTTAAAGGTAGTTGGGATGATTATCTTCCATTGATTGAGTTTGCCTACAACAATAGCTATCACTCTAGCATCGGTATGGCTCCTTTTGAAGCTCTTTATAAGAGACGTTGTAGATCACCGGTGGGCTGGTTTGAGGTTGGAGAGGTGACCTTATTGGGGCTTGATCTAGTTATGGATGCTCTTGAGAAGGTAAAGATGATTAGGGAAAGGTTGAGGACAGCCCAAAGTCATCAAAAATCCTATACCGATGTAAGAAGAAGAGACCTAGAATTCCAACTAGGTGATTGGGTTTATTTAAAGGTTTCTCCAATGGAAGGTATGGTTCATTTTGGTAAGCTAGCATTCCAAGTGGGTGATTGGGTTTATTTGAAGGTTTCTCTAGTAAAAGGTGTGGTTCATTTTGGTAAGAAAGGGAAATTGAGTCCTAGGTATGTTGGTCCTTATGAGGCAATAAAGAGAGTTGGCAAGGTAGCGTACGAGTTGAAGTTGCCTACTAAAATGAATTTAGTCCATCTGGTGTTCGATGTTTCTATGTTGAGAAAGTGTGTTGGTGATCCTAGTGTCATTATGCCTCTTGATGTTGTGGGTGTTGTTGAGGATTACTTGACTTATAAGGAGGTTCTGGTTCAGATCTTGGATATACAAGTAAAGAGATTGAGGAAAAAGAGGTAACATCCATTAAGGTCCTTTGGAGGAATTAATAAGTTAAAAATGCTACTTGGGAGGCCGAAGTGGACATGCAAAAGCGGTATCCTTATCTCTTCCACTCCACCCTATCCTAAGGTACTAATTCTATGTCCCCTATGTGCTATCAAGTCTTATATTTCAGCCCCTATGTCATTCATGTGCATTCATGTTTAAGTTGGCAATTTATGATGATTTCATATTTATAATGGGATTTTGAAAGTGATGTTTTAAATGTAATGTTGCATTCATGTTGAGGCTGATATTTTCATGATTATTCTTGTCTTGTATGTCTCTTCTACATTCAGAGACGAATATTTCCAAGGGGGAGATACTGAAACGAGCCCAAAAAGTTCTCAAAAACGTGCCTCGGAAGTGCCCGGAATCTTGTTTTCTGTATATCTAGAAATCTGTTTGGATTTTTGGAAATCCGACTTTATATTCTTGTTCAAGGGTACCAAATTAGGGTGGCAAGTGTCTAACCTCGAATTTAAAGCAAAAGAATCGAATTATGAGATTTGCACTTAGTGCAATTTCCAAAAGCGGTTCGGGACCTCTCTGCGACGCGAAAAGGTTTTTTTCCTACATTATCTTTTTCTAGTTCGCTCAGATTTTTCGAAGTATTGGACCTAAGTTTTCCCTTCACTAAAAAAGATCTTAACTTGAGACAAAGAAGGTGGGTAGAAATCCTTAAAGACTATGACATGAGTGTGCATTATCATCTGGGTAAGGCAAATATTGTGACGAATTCTTTGAGTCGGGTGTCTACCAAAAAACATTCCCCAATATTTCCCCAAACACTTAGACTCATTTCTAACCCTAAATTCAAGTCCCAAACTCAAGGCTAATCTGAAGGATTTCTTCAAGGATCTCACTCAAGCTTCAAATCTCCATTAAAGTCTTCTTCAAGAACTTTAGAAAAGCTAAGATATGTGGTGTTGCACCATTGGGTCCTTCCACCCATGGTGCCTAAACACTTTTTTAATTAATATTGCATGATGTAAAGTTGATTTTACATGTGGGTCTTCTATATTGAGAAATTTACTGTACAGTGATTTTAGTTCATCAAAGTATGGTTGTTTTAGTATATTTTGAGCTTCAAATCTTGAATCTAATGTTAAAATTGATGAGGAGTTTTGATGTGAATGTCTTGGGGTGTTGAAAGGTCTTTACTAAAGGTTTTACCGCTGATTTTCCTGCATGATTTCATCTCTAAATTGCATGATCTTTTACACCCATTACACACCCACCAATTGTTTGATAAAATATCCGGTTATGGTTTCTTGAGGAGTTGAAGGTTCAAAGTATGAGATATGATATATAAGATGTTTTAATGATGAAATGAGCTTATGAACCAGATATATATGTATGTTTTATATAATGTGTTGTACTAGACTATGTCCGGTCTGGGGGACATAAGTGGTCGAACGACCATGTGAGGGGTGAGTACATTGCCACTAGGGTTAGGTGTGAACGACATCAACTATGTGAGGGGTATAGTACCTTGCCACCAGGGTGTCCGGGTGTGAACGACATCAACCATGTGAGGGGTGTAGTACCTTGCCACCAGGGTGTCCGGGTGTGAACGACATCAACCATGTGAGGGGTGTAGTACCTTGCCACCAGGGTGTCTAGGTGTGAACGATATCTCCCATCCAAAGTTGGGATTCTAGCGTGGTCTCTTCCACACATATAATATCTTATATAAGCATGATTTAGCCTAGCATATTTTACTTATGCATCGATCATACATGCTATATTGCTATACTATGCCTATTGTCTAACGTATGCATTTTGATTATGAAGCTTGTTTATTGCTACATTGCATCTAATATACTTAGTACATTCAAATGTACTAACGCATACCCTTGCCTACATGATATTACCATGTCAGAACCGGTGCCCGAGTTGATCATTCTCCTCCTCCCCCTCGTGGCTAGATGGTGCTATTCTAATTTGTTGGTGAGTCCTCCATTTTAGTGACTTCGATTTATGTTTTTCCCTATTATCTATGTTTTGAGATACTATGTTATGTTACCTTTAACTATAAGGGTAAGCCCGGTAGCTTGTCTTGGCCCCCGCTCTTTCTATGTTTTAGAGGTGTATGTTGGACAAGGTGTATACTATGTATGAGCTTGACTCTTGAATTTTGACTTCGATGGTTATGAAAGTTTCTCCCTTGGTCCCATAGCCCTTACTTTTATTTGTATATATCTTTTGTATGCTACCGCAACAAAGGATGTGTGACGATATTCTAAGAGACTTATTTAGGGTCCCTACGGGTTCCCCATTCGCCGTGTCACGTTTAGGCCCTAGGCTTGGGTTGTGACAATATTGAGCTAGTGATGCCTAATATATCAAATTAAAGATCTTGAGGTAGTTTTCCAATGCATCTAATTTCACTTTACAGAGTTTGGAGTAAAAAGTTATGACCATTTTATGAATTTGAATTGTTAAATTCAGTAATTCGCCGAATTGACCACTGAGATATTCCGAGAAATCATTAAGACTTTAAAAAGGGTGACCAGGGTCGCCATTTGCATATCACCAAATAGTTGGGTGATAGGGCCCGTAGTCCACTGTTTTGGCCGTTGAAACTCATCAAAGGTCATTGCTTCAAGTTTAATGATTATTTGACTTTCCCAAAAGGTTAGTTGTGACCTTTTATCCCTAATTAACTTCCCTAAGCGTATTATATAGCCTAATAACCTCCTATTATCGCATAAATCCTTGAAAACATTGAAATTTTGCATTCAAATTTCTCCCAAAGAAGATGCTAGGATTCTTTAGCTTCAAGTGCAAACCAAAGGTTTTTTCAAGAGGATTTTCTCTTCTAGGTATGTAAGGCTAACTAAAACATGGATTATGTTCTTCCATGTGTCCTATAATCCGAATTGATTAAATTGTGAAAGAATTGAATCTTCCATGAATATTTCTTAAAGGTTTTTCTTAGATCCTAGTATATTTCTATATAATCTTGCATGAATGACAATTTTTATGAATTGAACACTGAAAATATATTATTTTACTTTTTTTACAAAAACCCTAGATTGAATTCTTGTATTTTCTTATATATTGCACTAGAATGGATTTACATGAGTATGATTTGAGACTGAAGAGTATAAATATTATAAATGTTTTAATTCTATTTTGAATCTGAATATTATGAGTTTGAATAATATATGATTGAGAGTCTTGATGAGTCATGAACTAATTCTAAAATGAATGTTCCTAACAAAAAAGTTTAGGATTGATGTGATGAATTGAGTTTGAAAAATGTCCAATAAGACTAATTGAATGAGTTAACTGATGGAATTGATGTTTTATGAGCATATTGAGTCTTGGGAGGAGTATTAAGTACTGAATTGAGTAAGAGTAAATCCAACTCGAACTCAATAACTATGTAGCTAGCAAAGGAGAAAATTGAACCATAAAATTGGATGTTTCCCTATTGTCCCAAAAAGAGGACTTAATGTTATTGATTGTGGATCCACTAAGAGGATATCATTTACCTTGGCAAGCTATTGGATGGATATGGCAATGACATTACTTTTGTCATGCCCCGGGAGGGTACCCTTGAAATGACCGGCACTCAAAGACTATAGCTAGCCCCCGGAGAACCACTTGGCCTCATCGTCACATCAAACTCAACAGCGGAAGAATAACTCAAATAAACATCAAATCTGAGCATATATACATATAGAAATAACACTACTATATCATCATATCAATGAAAATAGTTTAGATACAGACACTTATCCAAAATCTCTACTCAAATGTCTATGAAGCCTCTACACATCAGTCTAGAAATGTACCATGATAGGCCATGGGCAACTCATTCAAAGAAAGGAAAGTACTCAAAAATAATGAAAGATAAAAAGGCTCCCCCAAAATACTAGGAGGGCTCACCAAGCTCGAGGAATATACTGATCCGGACCTCAGCGATGCACGTGTTGAAGCCCTCTATCTGCTGTATCTATATCATGAAATGATGCTGACCAAAAATGGACATCAGTACATGGAATATATTGGGATGTAAAATAGCTCAAGGAGAAATAAAGCTTGACATAGTCATCTCGACTCAATGCTCATGCTCAAATCATTTTATGCAAGTTTAGAGTAAATCATACTTTTAAAATAATTTCAATATAATAGGCTCATTTTGAAATCTCATGCTCAATAAATGTTGCTTGGGAGTTTCTCTTAACCGACATCCTCATCCCACTACCTTAAGCTAGGTGATGCACAACAAATTGGCATCATTTCCATGCCCGCCCTTAACTTGCTACAGAAAAGGGCAATCAACTCACTCTTGGATCCAGAATAAGTGTCCACTTGTGGGACAAGAGCCACCAGACTAGCTGTAAAGACTATCCTACGCTAGCAACGTAGCTTTGTGGGTTAAAGTAGAAGTATACTCACTCCCCCCTCAATACTCGATACTTCTCCCAAGACTAAAACATGCTCAACTCCTCATTGTCTCATTATCAACTCATAACTCAACTCAATAATTCAATCATTCAACGCAAATGATTAAATAGGCTTAAACATAAATGGTCATTTAGATTCATTCAATCAACTCATCATGCAATACAATTAAGACATCATATATCATAATCATAACACTTTGTCTCAATTTTAGAGATTTTAGAAATTGCTACGAGCCCAAATTATGATCCGTACCCCGACTTACGACCTATAAGGGTGGTCTTGTAGTGCCATTCTGCACTAGCAGCCCCTAATAAAATGGCCATAACTTGACTCTGAAGTCTAATTGAGGTGAAACCAAGTACGTTAGAAAGATAACTCAAAGGTCTTTTATTTGTACATTACGGGACCTCCAGTTCTTCATGTGCTAGGAGTTATGGTCATTTAAAGTTGGTCCTTGCACAATCTAACACTCAAAACTCAATTTATAGGAAAGTATTGAACTCGTCTAAGTACTAGAGGTCTCTTATGACTCTAATACACTTCCCACATATAGGGATAAGGCTTGAAACATAGGTAAATATGAGGGTAGAGTTATGGAGCGTCATAATATCTCCCCCTTAGGATCATTCGTCCTCGAATGATGAGCAACTAGTGATTTAGGGAAAGGCATAAATTCACCTTTGGACTTTAAAAATCAACAAGCTCTCCACTCACTCGTGCAATCAACAAAGAAAGAAATTTAGCAAGTAAACAATTAAACAATCAATGCATCACATCAATCCTCACTCGAACTCTAGAACTTTATCATACAGAGAAAAAAAAGACTCAAGGAATAGGAAATTCAAGAATTTAGAGGGAAAATACTTACCATCTCTCATCATTAGTAGGCTGGAATAAGTGAGGGTATCTGGCCTTCATATCCTACTATGCCTCCCAAGTAGCTCCTTCTACAAATTGATTCCTCCACAATACTTTGACAGATGCAATCTCTTTGTTTCTCAATTTTTGAACCTGACAATCAAGGATTTAGATAGGGATCTCCTCATAACTCAGACTATCTGTCACTCCAATACTCTCTACAGGCACTACCAACTGTGGCTCTCCCAAATACTTCTTAAGCATAGAAATATGAAAGACTGAGTGGATGACCTCTAACTGTGGGGGTAGTTCTAACTCATAAGCCACATTGACCACTCACTTTATGATCTAATAAGGGCCAATGTACCTCAGACTCAACATCCCTTTCTTTTTGAACCTTATCACACCCTTCATGGGCGACATTTTTAAATATACCCAATCATTGACCTCAAACTCTAACTCTCTTCTTTTGATGTCAATGTAGGATTTATGTCGACTTTGTGTAGTCCTCAACCTTTCTACAATGATTTTCACCTTTTCCATAGCTTGGTGAACCAAGTCTAGTCCAATCAACTCTACTTCACCTACTTCAAACTATCTAATTGACGTCCTACACCTCCTCCTATAAAGTGCCTCATATGGGGCCATCTAAATGCTCGAGTAGAAGCTATTGTTGTTGGCAAACTCTATCAAAGTCAAGTGGTCATCCTAATCACCCTTAAAATCAATGAAGTAAGCTCTTAACATATCTTCCAATGTATAAATAGTATGTTCTGCTTGACCATCAGTCTGAGGGGGAAAAGTTGTGCTAAGGAACACCGTCATACCCAAACCCTTTTGAAATGACTTCCAAAACTGGGTGGTGAATTGAGATCCTCTATCTGAGATGATTGACAAAAGGACTCCATGCAACCTAACAATCTTGCATATATATAATCGATAGTCCTGTGCATTGTTAGTCATCATGACCGCTAAAAAGTGAGCTGACTTTGTTATCCGATCAACTATTATCCATATAGAGTCATTCTGTCTACGAGACCTTGGTAAACCTGTAACAAAGTCCATATTGATCATCTCCCTTTTAATTCTGGAATCTTGAAGTTCTGAGATACTCCACATGGAATTTGTGTTCAACTTTAACTTATTGACAGTTTGGACACTTAGAAACAAACTCAACAATGTCTCTCTTCATTCTGCTCTACCAGTAGACTTCCCTCAAGTTATGATACATCTTGGTAGACCCTAGATGGATGGAATATCTTAAACTGTGGTCCTCTGCCATAATCCTCTCTCGAACACTATCAACATTGGCAACACATAATCTGCCTTGATACCTCAACACTCCATCTTCCCCTTTGGCGAAAGCCAACACCTTCTGCTTATACACATCATCCTTCAATTGTAATAGGACAGGATCCCGATCTTGTTTCTTTTTCACCTCTATAACTAGGGATGATACAAACCCATTGTGGATATTATCTCCTCTTTCTCTTGACCCATATAGTTAGACTCCCAATTATTCTCGTCTATGAACCTCCTTGGCTAATTCTCTCTTCTCTTCCTCCACATAGGTAGTACTTCCTATGGATAATCTGCTAAGGGAATCAGAAACCATGTTACCTTTACCTGGATCATAGAGAATGCTCATGTCATAGTCCTTAAGCAACTCAAGCTATCTTCTCTGCCTCAAATAAAGCTCTTTCTGGGTGAAGACATATTGCAGGCTCTTGTGGTCTAGGAACACATTTACATGTGCTCCATATAAATAGTGGTGTCATAGCTTGAGAGCGAACACTACTGCTGCCAACTCCAAATCGTGAGAAGGGTAATTCTTCTCATGTACCTTAAGTTGTCTAGAAGCATAGACAACAACTTTCCCTTCTGTATAAACACACATCCCAATCCTACCCTCGAAACATCACAATATATCACAAATCCATTCATCCCATCAGGCAAGGTAAACACAAGTGTAGTGGTTAACCTCCTATTTAGCTCTTGGAAACTCCTCTCACACTCATCGAACCATTGAAACTTGACCTTTTTCTGGGTCAATTTGGTCAATGTTATAGATACGGAAGAGAATCCCTCAACAAATCTCCGGTAGTAGCCAGTTGAACCCAGAAAATTTCTTATCTCGGTAGGTGAGATTGATCTTGGCCAATTTTTGACCACCTTGATCTTTTGAGTATCCACCCGAATTCCATCCCTAGAAATCACATGGCCTAAGAAGGCCACAAATTTGAGCCAAAATTCACAATTAGAAAACTTCACATATAACTCATTGTCTCGGAGTGTCTGCAAAGTGATCCAAAGGTGATTGGCATTCTCCTCCTCATCTCTGGAGTACACCAAATTGTCATCAATAAACAAAATCATGAACATATCGAGATACTACCTAAATACTCTGTTCATCAAATCCATAAAAGTTGTGGGTGCATTCGTCAACCCAAAAGACATCAATAAGAACTCAAAATGACTATACTGTGTTTGAAAAGCAATCTTCAGGATGTCACATTCTCTCACTTTCAATTGATAATAGCCTGATCTGAGGTCTATATTAGAGAAAATAGTGGAACCCTAAAGTTGGTTGAACAAGTCATCAATTCTCAGAAATGGAAACTTATTCTTAATAGTCACTTTATTCAACTGCCGGTAGTCAATAATATCCTCAAAGAACCATCCTTCTTTCGCACGAATAGGATCAGAGCACCCCATGGAGAGACACTTAATCTTATGAATTGTTTCTCTAACAAGTCCCTTAGTTGCTCTTTCAACTCCGTAAGGTCCATTCTATATGGTGAAATAGAGATAGGCTGGGTGTTAGGAAGAACATCAATTTCGAAGTCCATCTCCCTATTAGGAGGGACTCCAGGCAGATCCTTAAGAAACACATCAAGAAACTTGTTCACAATAGAAATAGACTTAAGGAAGGGGACTCAACATCATTAGACTTGACTCGTATTAGGTGATAGATACATCCTTTAGAGACTAATTTTCGGGCCTTTAGGTAAGAAATAAACTTACCCTTTAGTGCAACAGAATCTTCCCTCCACTCAATAATAGGCTCATTCAAAAGCTAGAATTTGATAGTCTAAGTTCGGCAATCAGCAGAAGCATAACAGGCATGAAGCTAATCTATACCAAGGATTATGTCAAAATCAACCATCTCCAACTTAATCAAATCAGCAAGAGTATCCCTATAATAGATGGACACTGTACAATCTCTATAGATTCTCTCAACTCGAATGAACTCATTAACAGGAGTAGAAATAGAAAAAGGCTCAAGCAAGCACTCAGGAAGAATCTCAAATCTACTTGACACATATGGCGTCACAAAAGAGCAAGTTGCACTCGAATCAAGTAAAGCATAGAAATGAAAGGTAAACACTCAAAGCATACCAGTCACAACATCTGGTACCATCTCCTGGTCTTGTCAATTCCCCATTGCATACAAACGGTTTGTCCTACTGCTGCCCCTAGTGCAGTACCTCTTTGATTACCTCTCGTTGGTGGTGTTGTTGTAGAAGTTTGGGCCTTATTGCCCCACATCGGACAATCCCGCTGAAAGTGACATGGGAGGCCATATTTGTAGCAAGCATTTCCTGCATCTCTACACTCTCCCAAATGCATCCTGCTATATTTCTCACAAGGTGGCTTCCCTTTATAGCTAAGAGTCGCACTTGCTTGAGTCTGTGCACCCTGTGCCCTAAAGGTTGGCTGACCTTGGGACCTTTGATATCTAGGAGTTGGTACAGTAGCTGAAAGTGGTGCATAGCTAGAAAATCTCTTGTGGAAATAGGACTATCTCCTTTATTCTGCTACTCTGACTAGACTCAGGCCCTACTGATTTAGCCTTCTTACTCAGATGCTCCTCTCTATCTTTCTTCTTATCTTCCTCAGTCTGTTGGGCATACACCATCATCCTGGATATGTCCATACTCGGGATCAATAATGCCGCCTTACACTCCCTCTTCACACGTTAACCTAACCTAGATACAAATTTCCTCATCTTTGCCCTCATATCTGGAACCATCTCCGGTGCATACTAGATAGCTGGATAAAGTTTAGGCTATACTCTTTGATAGTCATCTTTTCCTGCTTCAAATTTACAAAATCTTCAACCTTTGCCTCTCTCAACTCCTGAGGAAAGAAGTGATCAATAAAGGAACTCTCGAACTCATCCTAAGTAGTAGGCTTAGCATTCTCACCTCAACTTTCCTCCCACTAGTTGTACCAAACATTGGCGACATCCTTGAGTTGATAAGCAGCAAGCTCAACTCCTTTAGTCTCAGTGACATACATAGTTTTCAGCACCTTCCACATCTCATCAATAAAATTATGTGGATCCTTCTCAACCTTAGACCTAGTATAGACCGGTGGGTTCATCCTCAAAAAATCTCTCAATCTAGAAGAAGTTGTGGGCTCATGAGAACTAGAGCTAGGGGTTAGTGAACCCTAATTCCCACTCTGAGCAGCTACTAATTAGGTAAGTGTAGCTATGGCTCCTTAAAATTCGGCCTCTGGAATAGGAGTAGGTGGAGCAGTAGGTGTCATAGGAACACTAGTGGTCCTGGGCGGTCGGCCTTGGCCCCTCGTTTCCATTTGAGGAGGCACCTCTGAAGTAGGGTTCTCGGTAGTGCTAATTGAGGCATTCCTCTGGGTTACTACATGCCTTGGATGTATGATCTGTAATCGCGTAATGCACAAGTCATAAAAGAAGTTTATAGAGTTTTCAACTCTATCACGAATTCATATCACAAGAAAGGGTAACAATTCCTAATGTACTGCAACTTCTAGTCTATGAAGTGTAGTGCACAACACACATATAAACAAGACTCAACTATACATGACTTCACAGACTCCCTAGGACTCTTTAGCTCTGTGCTTTGGTACCAAGTTTGTCACGCCCCGAGAGGGTACCCTTAGCGTGGCCGGCACTCAGAGACTATCGCCAGCCCCTAAGAGAACCACTTTGCCTCGTCGTTATATCAAACTCAATAGTGGAAGATTAACTCAATGAATAAACATCAACTACGAGTATATATACATATAGAAATAACTTTATTGTATCATAGTATCAATGAAAATAGTTTAGATACAAAGACTCATCCAAAACCTCTATTCAAATGTCTATGAAACATCTACTCATCAGTCTAGAAATGTGCCATGACAGGCTATAGGCACCCCAATAAAAGAAAGGAAAGTACTCAAAAATAATGAAAGATAAAAGGGCTCTCCCGGGATACTGGGAGGACTCACCAAGCTCAAGTAATGTACTGATTCAGACCTCAATAATGCGCGTGTTGAAGCCCTCTATGATTATATCTGCATCATAAAATGATACAGGCCCAAAATAGATGTCAATACATGGAATATACTGGTATGTAAAATAACTCAAGGAGAAATAAAACTCAACACAGTCATCTCGACTCAATGCTCATGCTCAAATCATTTTATGCAAGTTTAGAGTAAATCATGCTTTTAAAATAATTTTAATATAATAGGCTCATTTTGAAATCTCATGCACAATCAATATTGCTTGGGAGTTTCTCTTAACAGATATCCTCATCCCACCACCTTAAGTTATGTGATGCACAACGAATCAGCATCGTTGTCATGCCCTCCCTTAACTTAACACAATAAAGGGCGATCAACTCTCTCTTGGATCCTTAATAAGTGTCCACTTGCGGGATAAGAGCCGTCAGACTAGCTATAATGACTATTCTACACTGGCGACATAGTTCTGTGGGTTAAAGTAGAAGTATACTCACTCCCCCTCGGTGCTCGATACTTCTCCCAAAACTAAAACATGCTCAACCCATCATCATCGCATCATTATCTCATCATTAACTCATAACTCACCTTAATAATTTAATCAATCAAAGCAAATGACTACATAGGCTTAGACTCAATCAGTCATTTAGATATATTCAATCAACTCATCATGCAATACAATCAAGACATTATATATCATAATGTATGTGAATCAATGCAACATACTCCTCATGCTCATGTATACTCAAGTTACTTAACTCAATGTGATCAATCCACTCAATTCAATATGCTCGATTTACCTAACTCAATATGCTCAATTTATGCATAAAATTCTGTGAAAACATGTAAATTAGGGTTCATACTATCAAGAATGAAAATACATGTATACATCTCACATTCATGCTCATGAAAACATAGGAATTATGTCATGCAATGTAATGTAAAATAAGACCTCATGATGAATACAAAGATATAGTATTAAAATAAAAGAAATTTGTCAAAATTCTCAACTCTCCTCAAATCTTGATTCAAGATAATGGAAAAGGGCGTGTGAAGAAAGGAATCCACACTTTGGTAAGCCTTACATACCTGGGAGTATGGAATCTTGAAGTATCTTCGATGAAATTGGAAGATTTCTCAAGTTCTCCTTCAAATCCTGGCCCCTCTTCTCTTGAATTTTTGTTTCTATGCCTTAGAGAGAATATTTCAAAATAAAAAAGGCTATCTGAGATGTTTTAGGGTTGATTCAATGTCACAACCCAAAATGAGGTCATGAATAAAAGGTCACTTAATTACAACCCCAACAATAAAAGTGAACTAGAAGGAGAAAAACCCAATAAATAAATATTTACCATGTAAAATCATATCCCCAAAACCTGGTGTCACGACTGTAGATAACATCTAATACATAAACTAGTGAAATAAGTGTATCTCAATTTTTAAATAGAAATAAAGACTAAACAACTAAGATAGAATCCAATGAAACTCGAAGCCCTGATTCGCATGACTAGATCTGGTATGAACCAAGTATATGAGTAGATTAACTACCACGTTGGATAATCCTGATGAGAATCTGCAGGGGTCCAATGACAATTCCAAAATGAAAATCCTCTATCAAGAATGAAACGTACACGTCACCAGGAGTCCAATGACACTCGTATTACTATATGTCTAGCCCAGACCCAAAAACTCATCTAAATTTTATAATCAAGTCTGGGAATAAGTCTTAATTCCTCCATTATCATAATTCTAATAGTTCTCAAATGCAACACCCCTAATCATCTATCTCTATTTAACGAAGTTTAAATTATAAGTGATAATTATAACAAGGACCTATAACAAGAAAAAAATAGTGTGTTACTCACTGGAACAACAATTGCTTCGGCAAAACTTCCACTGGATGCTTTCAATGTATATGAACATATATTTCTATCACTAATTCTGCATGAATTAACAATGATGTCAATGTGTTTTTGGCCTACCAATCACCACCCACCATGTTGCAGTAACCTTAGATGATTCCAAAGAATTCCTACTCACTCTTCTCTTTTCTTTTCTTATCAAACCTTTATAAAATAATGGTGTTATATTTGTAGCTATGTAGTAGTAATTGAATGCATACATACAAAATTAGGAATTGAATTGAAATTCTTACAGGGAGTTTTTCTCTTCTTCACCCAATATCCTTGGCCGCACATTTTTGTTCTGCTAACCCTCTTTCTTCTTTTTATTCTAATTTTGCTAGGTTATAAACTAATTTAATTTAATAAATATAGATTAATAGTATAGTATATTATCTTAATTACTAATTTAGTCCACCAATTAAGGTAATTGTCTAAATTTTCCCATAAGTTAAACAACCGTGGTATCAAA
>DF359024.1:20167-31190 GCA_000787875.1 Solanum virginianum | reverse complement strand
GAGGTAGACCGAAAAAGTACTGGGGGGAGGTGATTAGACATGATATGGTGAAACTTAATCTCACTGAGGACATGACTCTAGATAGGAAGAAGTGGAGGTCACAAATTAGAATAGTAGGCTAAGTGGTTGGTAGGTTTAGGTGGTTACCCAGTCAGGGGGTCTAGTAGGGTTGAGTAGTAGTGTTATTTTCTAGCATGTGTTGTCATTATTTGTTGTGTATGTGTTAATTCTATCATATTTTCATAATCTCATGTGTTTTCCTTTACTTTTTGTCATATCTAGTCCTTTTTGCTTATGGGTTTTGAGATGAGGGTTCCTAGGAAACAACCTCTCTACTTCGATGAGGTAGTGGTAAGGTCTGCGTACATTCTACCCTCCCTAGACCCCATTTGTGGGATTTCACTGGGTATGTTGTTGTTGTTGTTGCAACACTTATTAGTGAGCGTTTGGTATATTTTGGTGTGTATATATCATATTATATTAAAAATAGGAAGAACTTTAGGCAAAAGTTAGATTTGAAATTTACCCTTACAATAAAACAAATAACTAATTAATTAAATATTAAAGAATGAATAGAAACAAGTAAATAAAGAATTTCATACAATTGACTGAAAAGAAAACAAAAGGGTAAAGAAACCTAGGATCACAATAGTTATTGGAAAGGCAAATGGTTGAAACTTCCATTTGGTCATTTACTGCAATTTTAATTTGTATAAATTTTCTTAGTAATTTGTTAATTATTTCTAATGTTACTAATTACCAAACTTTTACATTCCGTAGTTATGACATTGTAAATTTATGATTAACACATCATTTTACTTTTTATATTCATTTAGCATTCAATACTACACAAGAAGCAATTTTTTTATGGTAAAATATAACAATGGATGAGATTATGATCAAGAGAATGTACACAAAAATTAAGGTTTTCTTGGCAAGTGGGGCAAGGGAATATTCATCTACACTAGAGTGTTTGTACTATTTTTTTCTTTTTAATTCAATCCATCTGCACTACAGTGTTTGTATTTTTTTTTCTTTTTTAATTCAAAAGATTGAATTGTATCTTTTAAACATGTTTTATAATTTGATTCATTTTCATCTTTCTATAAAATTTATACCATGTAGGTGAAGGAAACAGAATTTGACCGGAAAAAAAAAGTGACCACTCCCTTCTATATACTAAAATGACCATTTGTGATAAATAAACTTCCAATCTTAGTAGATTGATTTCAATGGAAGATAATGAATAAGAATATTGATGTTTTCTTATTCTCTTCTATCCTGCCAGATTAGTGTTAGAACCTGTATTGTGGTATTTTGGAACGATTACGAATTTAGGACCAATGTTGTAAATTTTGGAAAATTCAGGACTTAAGTGTATTTTTGAAAAGTTTGAGAACTCAAGCACTTAGTTTCTTTCACAAAATGTTTTGTCAAAGTCTCTCAAAAAAAAATCTAGAACAAGTGATAAGGGTAGCCCACTTAAATCTTGTCACAAGTCTATTGGCACAAGTGTGGGAGGTGGGCAAAACTTTGGCCTATATATATGTATATATCAAGTGCAAGAGTAGTTTAGTTCCTACACTTAGAGATTTCTAGAAAAAAAATCTCCAAGAACAACAGAGAGGAGCTACAGGTTGCTATAGTAGCACCCAACAAAAATTGTGTTTTTCGATCTTTCAATTATTTTGACGCTACAAGCCTAGTATATTAGACCCCCCAAGTAGCGTAAAGCCGTTGGTTGGTCGAGAAAATATCTTCGTTTGGTGAATGGGGCGATTTGAATTCCTTAGAAGGGTTTATAAGGTATGTTGATTTCTATCTTGTTTTAGTTAAATTTAAAGCTTGTATGTATGTTGGGGGGTATTAAATTGAAAAAAAAAACCATGAAAGATTGCTTGGTAAAATGAATTGTGAGCTTGGAAGTTGGGTTCGAAATTGGGGGATGAGTATGTATATGAAGTTATAATGTCTTAAAACTATGTGATTGTGTTTAATTGGCATGAAAAATGATCCTTATGGGATAAAAGAAGTACTGAAAATTATTTGTATATATACACAAGGAGTTAGTCGAATTGGGGTCCTTATATATAGTTAAATGTTACATTTTAACGTTGGGAGTTTACGTTGGACGTTTGAATGATGTAATATGGTCCTTGGAGCATATAAGTGTGCTTCAATATGGTAAATATGTATAGGAATTGTATGCTACCCTGTTTTGTTTTTTTGGTAAAAATGAAGCTCGTTAGTGAATTTAGTGAAGTTGTGGCCTTGGAAAGGCTTATTGTTGATTGTTGGGTTGTTGTTGTTGATGATGAATTGGGGCCGGGATGGATTCTCGGGGTGGTCTAGTTGTAAGGGAGGTGCTGGCAAAATTTTTATAAATTTGGGGCAACTTGGGATTTAAGGCCCGTAAAGGATTTTAACAAATCGTGAACGTTATTGTGATTGTTGTAGATATTGGACGTCCGGAAGAGTAAGTCAGATTGGCTTGACGTTTGAGATAGTTTGATGAAGAAAGAGAGGTATGTAAAGCATTTTGATACTACAGCATGACTTAGTTATAATTACTAGTGTTGTAAGGTTGAAAGGTTTCCTTTCTTTTTCACTTTGGGCTTAACTAGGTCCCTTGTTCCTTCTCGATATATTTGAAAGAAATTAGTCCTATCTTGACTCATATGAACTTAAAGATTATAAGTTATGAAAGTAGGAAAAGTTTGATAAGTTTGAAATAATATATATTCCTAACACTAGGAATAAAATTCGTATTCATCCTTGATATACTTTAGCAAACATGTGGGATTTTAGAATAATAATGATTAATAATGTGTTATTTTCGAACAAGAATGTTTTACTACTCCTTTGGGAATATTGATAATGAATATCTTTATGCAAGTTTCAATAACTTTGTCATAAATTAAAAAGTAAATATTAATTCAATTCCAAATATGAATATTTTGCTTGTGTTTGAAATCTATGGTAATGGTTTTTATTGCATATGATTCTCACGACTCTACTCATGCTTATTATAACCTCGTTCACCGGTTCCTGGGCTGGTTGTAGTCATGCGTAGTATACTATATATATATATATTCTAAAGTTGGCTGGATATGGCGAGGTCGGCTCGGCCCAAGGGTCGGCTTCACCTAGTTTGGTGATGTGGTAAGATTGAGCCTTTGGTTTGGTGGCTTCATGCCACATTTGCTATATGACTTGTGAGTGCAGCGGTCTTCCCTGACTCACTTATCTTACATTTGTGATTTGTATCGGAGACTTCAGAGATTTAAACTTTCTGGTGTGATGTTGTGGTATGGCGCGAGTTTAGAGGTCGCCATCATTCCGGTCCGTTAGGCATCAGTTTGATATTTTGAAAAAAATGATCCCCTTTGCTTCGGGGGCTGCGTTTCATGCCCGCAGGTACAAATGCTCAGAGTAGCGGGCCACCAGCTTAGGATCCTTATCCACCATTTGAAGAGCTCCTTTTGCTTCGGAGCTCCTTTTGCTTCGGAGCACCTTTTGATAAATTTACACTTATTTTCTCTGGTTTACATTTATGTACATATTCGAAGGTATGACGGGGGCCCTGTCCCGTCCTATGATTCAGTCTGTTTGTATAGAGATATGTAGACTCCTGTAAGTGTGGAACATGTCAGTTTGTATGTTATGTACAGATGCGATGTATGTTGGCGGTTTAACCACAGCGGTGACCTTGCCAGCCCACATGTATTTACATATGTATATATTGTTCACTGGGATTGTCTGTATGCAGGGTTTGGTTAGTTAGTAAAACAAAGGAAACTCTGCCGAAATTTCTGTAAATGAGTTAGTTAATATAATTAGATTCTGGCTTAGCAGTTGTGTCTGAGTGCCCAAATCAAGTGCTAGTCACGGCCCATAGGTTGGGTCGTGACAATTAGTGCATACTAAACTCATGATATCAATGGAGGTGAATTAATTCAAGAGTGATTTTGTTTGAGATATAAAATTTATTGAGTAATTCACATAGTTTTTATACTTTTTATTTGCCTTTTAGCTTTAAGTTTTTGTGTAATTGTTTGCTTTGTCCTTTTCACCCAATATTTTGCGACATAATATATTATTGTATGCTTTATAATGATTATTTTTAGAGTTCAAATAGTCAGAAAACTATAATATTATTTTCTTTTTATGATGGTTACTAATTTTATGTTGTAAAGATGGAGAAAAGATGTACACACACATATATAGGTTTTTTTTTTTTATGAGTTGAAAATGATATATTACTATTGTATCAACAAATTTGCATTTTTTTAAAATCGTGTCATTTTTTTCTCTAATATTACTCCATCTCTTCAAAATAAATTCTCTTACAAATTACAATCTATGAATTACCTTTAATTTAGCATATTTTATATTATTTTTTAAATTATAATAATAGCTTAAATTTATGAATATATACAATTGAGATTCACTTACCATTAATCCACTACGTTTACCTTGAATGTTTGAAGCCAGAAGCCTTAAAGGGGAAAAAATATGTACAAGCTTTTCATATGTAACTATCTAGCTATAGTATTATATAAATAACAAGTTTTAAACTTAAATGTTAAAAAACTAAATAAATCTTATCCAATTGAATGACCAGATAAAGTTGAAGAACTTTTTCTTTTGGGATATACAATCCAAATTGTGAGGGTATTTTTCATTAAAGATAGTGATAATAAGAAGTTGTACTACATCCCTAAAATGAAATTTTTAAAAAAACAATTAAACAACTTCAGTAACGAGAGACATAGCCGAAAAATACAACAAGACACTCGAGTAAAAGTCAAAAATTATACCAAGGCATTCGAGGACTTTTACCAGACGAAATCTCTTTCATGATTGAGCTAATTGAACAAAATAAATATTTGACATTTTTAAAATTCAAACATAGTATTCAATTGTACTCATGTAATATTTATAAACAATATATTATTGATATGTGTTAAACACGAAAGCGCGTGCCCAAAAACATATATATATATATAAATATTTTAAGATAAACATGAATTTAATAATACTACTGTAACCTGTCAATCTCTCATTTTGTTATGGTTACATGATTAGAGTTCCATTTTCTTCTTTTAGGAGAAGTAAGGTACCATTAAATACATATTTACATCAAATATTCATTCTAAAGAGAAAACACTTCAATTTTAAGTATCAGGACACTCACCTTATGCAATTTTCAATAGACTAGATAAATTAGTATAAGTTAATAAACTATCACTACATTGTGATATTCTTTTGTTGATTTACACAATCTTCAAACTCTTGCAAAGTATGTAATTACTTTTTAAAATAAACAGAAGAATTCAACAATAATGAGAGATAAAACATTAACTATGATTAGTCTCCTAGATTAATATAAAGTTACAAGGAAAGGATTTGATGATTTGATCTCTTACCAAATTAAAATTACTTGGAAAGGGAAGGACAATCTTCCACCCTTAATCAAATATTTTTGGCCTGATCCCAGAATATAGGGAGCACTTTCAACTCCTTTAAACAGGTAAGCGTAACGAGAATATAAATTGATTGGATCTCCAAAATAATTGAAATACCAGGTTGAAAAATAGGAGGTTACGTTGCTTAAATGAGAAAACTTACTATGCAATTGCCATACTAATTTTTCTTAATCATTGACAACCTCAAACATTATGTGATCTCCTTCCTTCAAGCAATTTGCATCAAAATATTATCCCATCCATCTTTGAGAAGAACACAAGTATTATATGCACGTAATACAACATTCCATGACCTCTATCTTTCATCTCTGACAATCAAATCACTCCTCTGAATGTTGAAGAGACCATTTGCCAGTGCAAATTTATTAGAGATTAACTGAAACAATTTATATATAGTCAAACAAACAGTTTACATACTTCATGTTTTGACCCCCAAAAAATCAAAGTTCTTTTTGTTCGACCTACCAAGGTATCACTTACAAAGTAATAAGGTCTAACAGTGCATGCAAAATAAGAATGAACATCAGATCTGTGAGCAAAAACTTCTGTAAGGGGATATGTCTCTCCTGATAACATGATGTTGTGGTCCGATTATGGTTAAAAATTAAAATTATTCACAATATAGATATTAATCTCTATCACTTAATTGACATGGAAACATTCTACTATTGCTGGAACCACAATTGAGTACAAAATGAGAATTACCAAAAGACTTGTGAGTAACAACTTCTAGTATTTGATCTTCAAAATCCTGTCTATGAGAAAATTTCGGTGCCTTGGATTTAGGGGCTCTGCAAGGGGAAATAAATAGATGTTGTGGTTTGATTTGTCTGTTGCATGGTTAAACAGTAAAATCACTACATTGAAATGAAATATTCAGTCACTTAACAAACATGACAAATTCTGTTATTGCCAAGATCACACAAAATACAAAATGAGAATTACTAGAAGGCTTGTGAGTAACAATTTCTAATGTCTGATCCTCAAAATTCTGCCATTAGGAGGCCTTCCTGACTTGGATTTAGGAGGGTCAGTAGGAGAAGATGACTCGTGGTGGTTTGATTTGTCTGTTACATAGTTAAGAGTTAAAATCATAAACTAAATTGAAATGATATGTTCAATCACTTAAGTGATAATATTTTATTATTTATAAAAATCACACTAAATACAAAAGGAGAATTACCAAAAGGCTTGTGAGTAACAACTTCTAATGTCTGATCTTCAAAATTTTGTCTTTGAATAAGTCCCTTGAACTTGAATTTAGTAGGATGTGCAAGGGAAGATGACTTGATATGGTGGTTTTGTTTGCCTGTTACATATTTAAAAATTGAAATTACTCATAATATTTAGATAATATTTTCTATCACGAACTGACTAGGAAATATTGTATTGTTGTTAAAATCATACTAAATACAAATTAACTTTTTTCTTTCAACATGTTGGCATGTTGAGAGCACTTAGGTTTTTTGATAATGACTAAGCGAACCAAGTTCACAAGAGGTGGAGTAAGATGCTGATGAATGTTATGAAGACAATATCCCAAACAAGAAGTGAATTAAATATAGTGAACCAGGTTCACCAAGCAAAAGGCGAATAAAAGAATAGAGTGAACAAAGAAGAAAACTTTATTTTCTGTCAATAAACTCCTAAATAAGGTAAACAAAGATACTGGCTAGGATTAGAAGTCCTTGTACAACTCTACTAGGATGCAACTATAAAAGGATCATTATTAACCCTAGAAGAGTAGTTTTAGCATCCATCGAACATTAGCAATATAATAGCAAAGGCAAGGAGCAATCATCATGCAGCACTTTGTAAAGAATATTTAGAGTTAGAATTTCTTGTTTTATCCTTTATTAAAAGGCTAGTTGGCCTATTTTCAAAGCTTAGCCCAAATACTAAGCCCATAACATAAACAAAATATCTAATGAGTACTGAATTAGGAAAGTGGAATTTTTGAAACATCCATATCAACATCCATCCCTATTTCTTTTTGCAGAGTATTTTTTTAGGTGTGTTTACTTAGAATGTTTCTTCAAGAATAATCATTGTAAGTGTGAACATCTGTTGTGAGAGTTGTAACAAGTAGTGGGTTTGACTTATTGGAGAGTAGAGTAAGCGACTAGTGTTATGTTGAGAGTAGAGGTTGAGTGATTTCAGAGTTATAATCTGAACATTACTCTTTGTAGATAGTGAAGTTAGCTAACCTACATATTGTAGATACTGGTAATTTCTCCATTGAGCCAGGAGTTTCCCACTATAACTCCTGGTGTCAAATCTATTTAGTGTTTTCTGCAATCTGCGAAACAAGAACTTGGTTCTTGTTGAGTGACTACCATCTTTTCATTTGGTATGAGAGTAGATCTTGTCACGCAAAGGTTAAAACCTTGAAAAGGATACATGGTTGCACCCCTAACATCACAAGAAAGAGTGTTACAACCATTGTTCAACAGGAATACTATGGATGGTGGAAGAATAGGATGACAGATCACTTGATTGGAGAAAACCCTATTTTTTGAAATGTCATTCTCGATGGTTCTACTATTCCCACAAAATGGTTCAGATAGAACAACATGAGTACCTAAGCATAGGAAGGAATAAAATTCTAAAGATAAAATAGTCATCCAGAACAATGCAAAAAGCCAAGAAAATTATGATATGTAGAATAGGTCCTGATGAATACAATAGGATATCATCTTGTCCAGATACAAGGTGATTTGGTACACTTTACAAAATTCTTATGAAGGGACAAGTCAGGTTAAAAAGTCCACAATTGACAATCTAAAATGCAGTATGATTCGTTTAGGATGATGGAAATGGAGACAATTTTGGACATGCACACTAGGTTTACTGCCAAAATTAATGAGATCTACTCACTATGAGAAATCATTCCAATGGTAAGGCAATCAAAAAACTCTTAAGTATTTTGACTAAGTCGTGGAAAAGAAAAGTTAAAGCAATAATTGAAGCAAAAGATCTTGACACACTGACTCCAAATATTTCTAAGTATGTTATTGTTTCGCAGACTGCACAAAACACTAAACAGATTCGATATCAAGAGTTATAGTGGAAAATCCCTTGCTCAAAGGAGCAACAACCAGTATCTACATTATGTAGGTTAGCCAACTTTACTAACTACAAACAACAACGTTCAGATTATAACTCTATAATCACTTAGCCTCTACTCTCAACACAACACTAGTCGCTTACTTTACTCACCAATAAGCAAAACCCACTCCTTGCAATAGATGTTCACACTTACAATGGTTGTTCCTAAAGAATAATTCTAAGTGGAACACACACATACCTTAAAAAGAACTTTGTAAAAAAAAATAAGGAAGGATGTTGATACAGATGCTTTTGAGAATTTCACTTTCCTAATTTAGTACTCATTAGATATTTTGTTTATGTTGTGGGCTTAGTATTTGGGCTAAGCTTTGAAAATGGACCAACTGGCCTTTCTATAAAGGATAAAACAAGAAATTCTAACTCTAGAAATTCTTTCTAAAGTGTTGCACGATGATTGCTCCTTGCTTTTGCTACTATATCCCTAATGTTCGATAGATGCAAAAGCTACTTTTCTAGGGTTAATAATAATTCTTTTATAGTTGCACCCTAGTAGAGTGGTACAAAGACTTCTAATCCTAGCCAGTATCTTTATTTACCTTATTTAGGAGTCTATTGACATAAAATAAAGTTTTTTTATTTTTCCACTCTTTTCTCTTATCCGCATTTTTCTTGGTGAACCTTGTTCACTGTATCCAATTCACTTCTTGCCTAAGATATTGTCTTCATAACGTTTATCAGCATCTTGTTCCACCTCTTCTGAACTTGGTTTGCTTAGTCATTGTCAAAACATCTAAGTACTCTCAACATGCCAACATGTTGAAAGAAAAAAGTTAATTTATATTCAGTGTGATTTTAACAATAATATAATATTGCCAACTCAGTTCAGTAATAGAAAATATTATCTAAATATTATGAGTAATTTTAGTTTTTAAACATGTAACGGCAAATCAAACCACAATATCAAGTCATCTTTCCTTGTACATGTTCCTAAGTCCAAGTTCAAGGGACTTCCTTAAAGATAAAATTTTGACTATCAGATATTAAAAGATGTTACTCACAAGCCTTTTGGTAATTCTCATTTTTAATTTAGTGTGATTTTTATAGATAGTAAAATATTATCAGTTAAGTGATTGAACATATCATTTCACTGTAGTTTGTGATTTTAACTCTTAACTAATCAAACCACCACGAGTCATCTTCTCCTACAGATCCTCCTAAATCTAAGTCAGGAAGGCCTCCTCAAAGGCAGAATTTTGAGGATTGGACATTAGAAATTGTTACTCACAAGCCTTCTAGTAATTCTCATTTTGTATTTTGTGTGATTTTGGAAATAATATAATTTGTCATATTTGCTAAGTGACTGAACATATCATTTGAATGTAGTGATTTTAACGTTTAACCATGCAACAGACAAATCAAACCACAACATCAATTTATTTCCCCTTGCAGATCCCCTTAAATCCAAGTTGCGGGAATTTTCTAAAAGACAAGATTTTGAAGATCAAATGCTAGAAGTTGTTACTCATAAGTCTTTTGTTAATTCTCATTTTGTACTCAAATGTGGTTCTAGCAACAGTGGAACATTTCTACGTCAACTAAGTGATAGAAATTAATATCTATATCGTGAATAATTTTAATTTTTAATAATATAATAGACAAACCAGACCATAAAATCATTTTATCAGGAGAGACACCACCCTTACAGAAGTTGTTGGTCATAGATCTGATCTTCATTCTTATTTTCGATGTGCTATTAAACCCTATTGTTTCATAAGTGATACCTTGGTAAGTCGAACAGAAAGAACTTTAGTTTTTTGGGGGTCTGAACATGAAGTATGTAAACTATTTGATTTGACTATATATAATATTGTTTTAGTTAATCTCTAATGAATTTAAACTGGCAAATGGTCCCTTCAACATTAAGAGGCATGATTTGATTGTCATAGATGAAAGATAAAGGTCGTGGAATGTTGTATTATATGCATATAATACTTCTGTTCTTCTCAAAGATGGATGGAATAATATCAATGATGAAAATTACATGAAGGAAGGAGATCACATAATGTTTGAGGTTGTCATCGATGGAGAAAAACTAGTATGGCAATTGCATAGGAAGTTTTCTCATTTAAGCAACATAACCTCCTATTTTTCAACTCAATTTTTTAATCGTGTTAGCGATCCAATCAATTTACCTACTCGTTATGCTTACCAGATTAAAGGATTTGAAAGTGCTCCCTATTAGTGCTAATATTATTGTTTTGATGATGAGTATGCAGGACCATTAGCACAAATGTTAGAACCCGTATATTGGTGTCTTGGTACCATGGCCAACTTTGAGACTAATAGTGCTATTTTCAGGAAGTGTGTCACTTGAGTGTACTTTTGAAGAATTTGAAAGTTTAAGTTGGAATCTTTGTTTAAGTATGTGTTTATGAACTTATGGACATTTACATGTACAAGTATAA
>DF359024.1:0-14009 GCA_000787875.1 Solanum virginianum | reverse complement strand
ATCAGATCTGTGATGCATGTCAACTAGGTAAACAAACCAGAAATTCCTTTGCTAATAAAGACATTGTCTCTACTACTAAACCCTTGCACGTCCTTCATATAGACCTTTTTCGTCCTACTAGAATAGCTAGCATTAGTGGAAAAAAGTATGCTTTTGTCATAGTTGATGATTATTCATACTTTATATGGGTTATGGTCTTGGCTAACAAAGATGATGCCTTAAAGAACTTTGAGTTTTTCTGTAAGAAAGTACAGCGAGAAAAAGGCTATTATATTACTTCCATTAGAAGTGACCATAGCAGAGAATTTGAAAGCAAAGCCTTTGAAACTTTCTATAAAAAGAAAGGTTACGAGCACAATTTCTTAGCCCCACGAACTCCCCAGCAAAACAGAGTGGCTGAAAGAAAGAACAGAATCCTCCAAGACATGGTAGGAACTATGATTTATGAGCACAATCTCCCTCATCATTTTTGGGCTGAAGCAGTGAGCACAACATGTGACATTCTCAATCGATGTCTCATTAGACCAATCGTGAAAAAGACTCCATATGAACTATGGAATGGTAGGAAGCCAAATGTTGGCAACTTTTATCCTTTTGGCTGCAAATGTTTCATTCACAATAATGGAAAGGACAATCTAGGTAAGTTTGATCCTTGCAGCGATGAAGATATCTTTCTTGGCTACTTTAATAACAGTAAATCTTACAAATTTTTTAATAAACGCACATCTTCAGTAGAAGAGTCTGTTCATATCATATTTGATTAATCTAATCATCCATATGAGAAAAGATGCATCTCTGATGATAAGGAAATGTCAACTCACAAAGTGCAGTCATATCTTCAAAGAAGTCCTTGAAAAAAACTAGTCAACTACGACGACAGAAAATCCGTCAGTAACAGAATCAGTTCCAAACTAATGAAGGAGTAAACCAAACTATCCAAAGAAATTCATTATCAGGAATGCAAGTGATGGAATGAGATCAAGGGCCTTAAGCAGGAAAAGTGCCAATATAGATTCATTTCACAGCTGGAACCTAAGAAAGTTAAATAAGGCTTGAAAGATAATAAATGGGTAAATGCCATGAAGGAAGAGCTAGAACAATTTGAAAAGAATCAAGTCTAGACTTTTGTCAACAAACCTGGTAACTCTTCTATCATCGAAACCAAATAGGTGTATAAAAACAAATTGAATGAAGATGGAAAAGTAATCAGGAACAAAGCACGACTGGTGGCAGAAGGTTACTCATAACATAAGGGAGTCAACTATGATGAGACTTTCACTCCTGTTGCCAGGAATCTTCATTTGACAAAGTAAGTATGCAAAGGAATTGATTCAAAAGTTTGGAATGGAAAATGCTAACCCTACCAGTACTCCTATGAGTCTTTCTTGCAACCTAGACTTGGATGAAAAAAGTAAGAGTGTTGACGAGTCCAAGTATAGAGGCATGATTGGATCTCTACCTTATCTTACTGCTAGTAGACCTGATATTATGTTTATTATCTGTAAATGTACTAGATTTCAAGATGCTCTAAAAAAATCTTATGTAACTGCAGTAAAAAGAATTATTCAATATTTGGTGAGAACTACTTCTTTTGGACTCTGGTATAAAAAATAGTTTGCATTTTATCTTCATGGATTTTCAGATGCAGATTATGCAGGTGACAAAATTGATAGCAAAAGCACCAGTGGATCCTGCCAGTTCCTTGGAGAATATCTCTTCTCATGGAACAGTAAGAAATAAAATTTTGTCTCTGTATCCACCACTGAAGCCGAATATATGGCAATTGGTTTGTGTTGCACCCAAATTCTCTGGATTATTCATCAGTTGGTAGATTATGATGTAATTGCTAATCCTGCTAAAATTTTCTGTGACAATTATAGTGTTATGTGTCTTTCAAAAAATCCTGTTCATCATTCTCATGCTAAGCATATAGACATTAAACATCATTTTATTAGAGATCATGTTTTAAAAGGAGATGTTGAAATTGATTTTCTTAATACAGAAAATTAGCTTGCTGATATTTTTACAAAACCCTGGTCTGAAGAAAGATTTTGCATACTTAGAAATTCCTTAAATATTTTGCCAAAATCTTCTTAATTATGGTAAAAATCTCTCTTTTTCTGTGTTAATTGATTTATTTGCCTTATATGTTTTTACTGCATTTAATGTTTTGATGATGAGATTGTGTGTCTTCCTTTTTGTGTCAGTCTACGACTCTTTCATCTTCCTGCCTTGTCTTTTCAGTTCCATCAACTTTTCTCTTCATCTTATGTTCCCTCTCTTTAAAACTGTTATTTAATTTTGTTCCTCCTCTATAATTCTCTTCACTCTCTTTCCTATTTCAAACCCTCAGTTTGCCTCCTCGCAAGAGTTCTAAAAACAAAGGAAAGGGTATAGCCCAATCCCCAGTTCCTATTGACTCTGAACATTCCTAAACCACCCCTTCTCTAGTTTCTTCTGATTTCCCTCTCTCTTCTCTCAAATGTTATGTCTCGTCTCAACCTCCTGGTGATTCCAAGAAGAAATGAAAATTTGATATCAAAAGCTCTTTGGATGCCAAAATAGACTTCTGGAGCCCCTCGAATGAATCCTTGTTTCAATCGCTGAAATCGAAGACCATTGTGCATGGAAGAATTTTGGACTTGGACATTCTCATGATAATTCAGTGCCCTATTAAGGAATTCTTCATGTTTCAAGGATGGGATAAAATCTTCTCAATACCTTCCAAGGTCATCTATGAACCTTCGTAAGACTCTTTTATGCCAATCTTCGTTCTTTTATTCCTGGAGAAATCGAAACTCTTTTTCTTGGTAAAAGAATCTTTCTTGACCCTAATATTTTTTGTGAGATCTTTGAAATCCACTACTCTGGATTCTCTTCCTCAGTCAAAACTTCTTGGCCCTCGAATTTCGATATTTCTTTTGAAGATTCTATGAAAGCCCATATATCTTCCCCTTTTAGTCCTTGTCCCTCTAATCTAGGCCCAAAAGATGTTTCCTTTGAAGCCAGGGTGCTCGCTCATATTATGGCAACTACCCTTATTCCCCGTGTTGGCTCTCTTTCCACCATCTCTATCCGAGATACGTTCTTCACTTACTGTCTGCTATCTAAGAAAAGATTTAACCTCCTTCCACATCCTTACTCATATGGCTGATTCTACTCTGGACTGTCTAAGTCTACCTTACGGGATGCTAATCTCTAAGATTCTCTAGGCAAACAACGTCTGCCTTTCTAACATCCCTCCACTCTGTGTTAAGCAGAACTATAACTCTAGAGCCTTCAGTAGCATGGGCTACACTCTTGTCAATAACTCCTAGTCTATTAAATTTGAACCCTCCTATAGCCTGGTTGATGTTCCTGCCCCTCCTGAACCTGTTCCCTCTAATCTAAAGAATGTTGAAGAGCTGAATGTCAAAATATCTAGCATGGATGCTAAATTTGAAAATCTGCAAGACCTGATCATGTCATGTCACTTCAAGCTTGAGGGAATCACAGAGACTCTAAACAAAGTCAAGGATATCACTCAAGAGACTCGAATTGACGTGGGTAAAATTTATCACCATCAGGTTCAAGTCATCAAAGAAGCCATCAGAGTTCCAATAAAGATTCAAAAGAGCACTGATATTATGGCCACAACCCTAACCAACCAGTTTGACAACCTGAAGACTGCTCTTGTCAATACGATCTCCTACTTTCTGCGCCCACAGGGCTAATGTTCTTGGATGTTGTTTTTATGTTTAGTTATCTGGACTATCTAAGAAGACTCTAGCTTATAGTAATATGTTCCTATCATTTTGCTTCTATTCTCGTTGTCTATTGCTTTTCTCTTGTCTATTATATGTCTTTCCTTTTTGGTGATGTCAAAGGGGGAGAATAGAAACTAACCATTCAAGGGGAGTGAGATAATAATCAAACAGTAGTGCCCTTTCAGGGAGATAATAATCAAACAGCAGTGCCCTTTCAGCGGGAGTACTCAGTCGACATTAGTGATAATAGGGAAGTCGATTTAATATTTCTTATATTGTCATCATCAAAAAGGGAGAAGATTGTTAATGCTAATATTATTGTTTTGATGATGTGTATGCAGGACCATTAATGTAAAGGTCAGAAAACACAAAAAGGAAAAACAAAGGACTAAATGCTAAATAAAAAAGAATGTTGACTTTGTACTAGACGGCTGAAAGGAAAGAAATCAATTGAAAATTGATAGATAAATCAGGGAATAATCAAAGGAAGAAACAATCAGCAGCAAATCAATCAGAGAAGATCAACAGCAATGGCCAAATCCCTGTCAAGGAAAGAAGATTAGCAAACAAGGCAAAGACCTAATCAAGGATGCAATCAAGACTAATCTGCAGATCAATGGATAAATCAATCTGAAGACTAGGAAGAAAATCTCCTTTGAAGAAATCCTTCAACCTTATTCTTGGAAGGAGGACTTATCACTGCCTCAATCCAAGGATCGAAACCCTTAGGATACCATATCTTCTACAATAAAAAACTTCATCCTGGATATCTCAAAGCATACAAGCCTACTGCCTTTAAAATCATCTTCAAAACTCTTCATCTTTAAGAAATTCATTATAACCCTTAGTTTTACTTTGAAAAAGAAAAAAGAGAGAAAAGAAGAAAATTTTGAAAGAGAGGATTGTATCAAGAAAAAGAAAAAGAAGAAAATACTGAGTGTTGTAGTTTAAGTTTCAATCTTTTGTAACCAAAATTTTGAAGGCTTGAAGAGATATCCCTTGCAACCAAAGGGCACTGGACTTAGAATTCATATTGAAACTGAACTAGTATAAAACATCTAGTGTTGAATTTTCTTGTAGGCACTTTTAATTTCTGTAACCTTACTTAATACGTTCTAGTCGACTGCTTGCTATATTAGTTGACTCTCAAATTGCAGGTTGAAAGCGAAAGAAAGGAAGAAAATACAATTCACCCCCCTCCCTTTTGCACTTTCACTCCCGATATTCTGGGATCAAGCCAAAATATTTTATTAAGGATAGAAGATTATCCTTCCCTTTCCTGGTAATTTTGGTAAGAGATCAAATCATCAAACCCCTTCGTAGTAACCTTATGTTAATCTAGGAGACTAATCATAGTTAATGTTTTATCTCTCATCATTGTTGAATTCTTCTGACACTAGTTTATTTTAAAAAGTATTTACATACTTTACAAGAGTTTGAAGACTATGTAAATCAAAAAAAGAATATCACAATGTAGTGAACACCTTAAAACAGCTTATTAACTTATACTAGTATCATGTTGTTTACTAGTATAAGGCATACTTGTTTAGGATTATATATGAGGACAATAATGAGTTATTATATAGTACTTGATTGTTGTTACTCCCATCCCACTATAGTATAATGTTATTTGATTGAATAGTTGAATTTTTTCTCTGCTTTAGTTTTTAGTTGGTACTACATTGAGTATGTTATTGTAATACTTAGAAATATTTCTTCTTATAAATATCTAACCTTGTTTTGACTTGAATTTTTTTTTACTTGGATGGAAGGTGGCCATAAAGATAAAGGTAAAGGTGTTGATAGTGCCCCAAAAAATTTTAAAAAAAAGAAGAGAAATTGTGTGATTAGTAGACGACTGACAGGGATAGATATCATATCAAACTCGACACCATCTATCCCACCACAAGATACTATGATACATCACTATTCTTTGCATACTGAGTCTAATAGTAAAGTGCCTTCACAAGGTCACACTTCATCGTCCTATATGCATCCAGCATTAGAATATACTCAGCGCCCCCTCAGTCACCTATGATGATGCCCACATAGGAGTATACTACCCCACATGGATACACTTATTTACCTCCAGAGGCTTAGTTATTGACATCTAGTGTCCCTCACACATTTACTCACACTCCTAAAGACTCACATTCCTCATCAACATTTACTTCACAGCTTAGGATGTCAAGGTTTTGTCATCAAGGATATAGTTTTGAGTTTGACATTTCTACCACAACCCAGTCAGCTACACATGATCAGGTCCTTACACAAGTTGGCATGAGGGATATACACAACAGACTTGTCATCGAGCCTGATGTTATACATAAGATTTACTATTTTTTTACAAAAAATCTTTAGTTTATAATCATCTCATAAGTGTCTTAATTTAAATCATAAGTCTTTAAATTATGTATTACGGTTTCAATCCAGATGATGTTGTGAGGATCATTTCTAAGATCATATAAAATTTCTATAGAGATGCACATCCGACTTGGGGCAAGATGCCTACTAATCTCAAGAGATAATTGTTTTAGGGGTTTAGGGTATATTAAAATTTATTACCTTAACTATATTTAAATACTTGTCTTTAGTAATATTTAGTAATAAAAAGATTATCTTATCATTGCAAAAAAAGTGTGTTTGGCATCTAGAACATGAGGCACAAATTTGTGCAAACTTTCACAAGAAAGCTGGACATTTACTCGCTAGTTATTTGTGAAAGCACGTAAGAAAATAAAAAGACTTGATGGATTCTGTAACACCCCTTTTTTTAAGCTAAGATTGAGCCATCCTTCATATGATATGGGATTTTAATTGATGATTCTTAATTGAGCATAGGTGTTAAAGATAATTTAGTAGTGTGGGGAATAGAATTGGAGAAGATCTAAAGTCACATGAACCCTCTAGTACGAAGTAAAGCTAAAAACTTTCTTAGCGTTTATAAAAGTTAAGTGGACCAATGACTTTTATGTTGTATATACATGCTAGGATAAATTCCTGAGTACATAAAGTATATTAGATGTGATTAAGAGTCATAAGGGATCTTTTACATCAAGCCAAGTCCAAAGAATTTCTACCGACTAAGTTTTCTTATGAGTTGATAGAAGGGTTAACTTCAAATGACCATATCTCCAGAAATATAAAGAATTAGGTGGCCCAAAATATATCAAACTAAAGATATTTGGCATCCAACTGCACTTTAACCGAGTCTAAAGTAAAATGTTATGACCATTTTACTAGAGATGTACAGAGTTGTTTGAAGTCCTCGACAGCTTCGTGTCGCAGACTAGACGCGGACTCTTCTGGACAAGTTAAAGACATATTTTTATTATTTTATGAGCTATTTCAATCATATAACCTTTGGGGATTTATTTTAGTGTCTCAAAACGCATAGAAGTTAGTTTTTCATAAATAAAACCCTCTACTTCACTCATAAACTTAAATGCTTAAGAATCATCAAGAAAATCATCAAGTTAGGGTTAGCTTTCAAGATTCATCATCAAGGTAAGCTATTCTCCATAAATTTCAAGCTTCCCAACCCAAATTTCTCAATCTATTCATGAAACTCTAAGAAAATCTTAAATCATAACCTAGGGTTTCAAGAAAACGAATTCAAGAATTCCAAGAAAGGATTTCTTGATTCTTCTTTTTCAAGAATTAGGGTTCTTCATCAAGAACTCTAAAGATTCTAAATCAAGAATTCAAGAATAAAAGAGAAGTCCTTCAACTAGTATTTATTCAAGTTTTTCCACTCTAAGGGAACTACAAAGAGAATTTCTTTTCTCAAAAACAAGCATCAAGGTTCCAAGATCAAAGATCTTCTCCAAGAAAGTTAGTATTCATCAAATTTTGATTGTAACATCAACTTTCCAAGGATGTAAGGCTACTCATAGCTTTTGACTGAGTTCATCCATGCGCCCCACATGTTAGTTCTCCATAATAGAGTTCAAGTAGAGTTTTATCCTAATTCTAGAATTCCAAATGAGTTAATTCGTCTTCCATTGAGTTAGATATATTTATGTATTGAGATTATTATTATTTTTATGTCTTATATTGTTGGAATCATTGTTCGTAAATACTTTCCCATGAACTATAATGAAGTTGATGATCATGACTTTTCTATATGTTCTTTGATATTGAAATTGATGATCTTTCATGCATTAAACAAGTTTTCTGAATAAAGATTTTGCATGTTCTAGTAAAGATAATGAATTTTTTATACATTGATTAAAGAGTAATTTAAACTAATATGATATATGTATTTTATTGAGTCCAAAGAATTATATTTTGAGGAACATTTTTGATGGGATGATGCATGACTAATGAGTTTTTGATGAAATTGAGCATCGAGTTTAAAATGATGTTTGAGTAAAAATTTTGATGATAGTGTAAATAATTTTTAAATTATATTTATTGATGGGAGATGATGTTTTGAGATGAGTTTGATGTTTACATTAAAGTCCAATGAGATTTGATGAGATGTTTGTTAGTAAACTACTCACTTGATAGATATGAATACATATTTTGGGAGTAGTATTGAGCACTGATTTAGGTAAAAGTACAAATAACTCAAATCCCCATAAACATGCTGCCTACATAGGATGAGAAAGGGGACATACCTGTAAAGTCCCAATAGAGGTTTTTATTGGATCTATTGATAGGATGTCCTCTACCCTGGCAAGGTATTGGATGGATGTGGCAACGACATCACTTTGTTGTATCATCACTTGCTCATATGGTGATGATTTTTGGTTAAGAGAAACTCCCACTTACTGATCATATGTTTTGGCATGAGTTGCATATTATTGAGTTTATTTTCAAAGCATGACTAGGTTCTTAAACTTGCATGTTTTACTGAGTTAAGTTGAGTATCGTTGATTATGTTCTTTCCTTTCCATCCATTTTACATTACAATATATTTAATGTATTGCCGTCCATCTGGATTGCATTGTTTTATGATGCAGAAATAGGTATTAAAGGTCATCAACACGCGCTTCATTAAGGATCTTCTTGCATTCAGTTGATTGGTGAGTCCTCCCCTATATTCGGAGGATACCCCACTTATCTTTCTTGCCTTGAGTTTAGTTCTTTCATTTTGATTTGAGGTAGCCATGAATCTTTCATTGGCACCATCTAGATGCTTAGAGGTAGAGGGTTCATAGATAAGGATGAATTAGAGTTGAAGTTTCATTTTTTTTAAAATAGACTTGTACTTTTCAAACTATTTTCACAATATTGAACTGATATGGATTGTCAGTCTTAACCATTATTTTACTAAGTCTTTAATTGATGAGCCCACTACAATGTTTCTTGTACATAAACTAAGTCTTCTACTATTGATGAATGAGTGACTGAGCCAAGTGGCTCACTTGGGGATCAGCAATGATTTTTGAGTGCCGGCCATGGCAATGGACCCTCCCAGGGCATGACAGATTCTATCCAAGGACTAGGAAAAGTTACTTAGGCATTGGACGAAAAATCTAAGGTTCAAGCAGATGAGCGAGAGCGATAAGAAGGCTAGAGCATCTACTAATGGTGGCTTTCTACACACAAGCAGGGCTTAAAGTCAAGGAATCATAAGAAAAAAATTGGTATGTATCATTTTTCTTAAGTTACATATATTGTAAGTATTAATATTTAATTATTCTTGAACTTAATTAATTTTATTTGTAGGAAAAGGAACTAGAGAGGAGGGTAACTCAAGCTGAGGCATTCAAGGCTGCACACACAAAGAAGAAGAAAAATTCTGAAGATCCAGATGTTTGGGTTGTTGATGTATTGTCAAAATCCAACACATTTGATGCCTAAAACAAGGGAATTTGTGAGTTCTTAATGCGAATTTTTATGGTTTTTAAGTGTTTTGTGTTGTTCTTGCAGAAAAGTTAGGTTGGCATAATTTTGGAGAAAAATTATAGATTTTGCTGAAGCATAGGACATACGAGTACATATACGAGTCTTAGGGCTAATGATTGCTTTAACTTTCTAATGTCATTTTGGGACTACCTATGTGTCAAATATATCATATTGCTCTTTTAATTGCCAATTCCTAAGTTTGTTTGTCTTATTTGAGCTTATTGTGGGAAAATGTTGGACACTACTGGTGTCTTCAGTTTTTAGCTACGAGGCCCTTCTATGACTTGTAGGCTCCCCTATGAGTCATAGTAGTCCCTCGTAGGAAGCATCAGTCACCTGTGGTTCCTTTATGTTTCTCATATGAGACCCACATACAACTCATAATACTCGTTATGACTCGTAGTGAGGGTCTCGTAATCCTGACTAAGTTGTTAAAAATTTCTCTGGAAATATGTATGAGGCCAGACTATGACTCGTAGGCTCCCCTATGAGTCGTAACTACCCCTCGTAGCTAAGTTCAAACTGTATTTTTGTAAGAAATCCTGATACTACAAGGCTAGTGTATAACTCATAGGACACCATACGAGTCGTAACTATACTTGTATCTGCAAACCTGCAATTGCATCAGAGATTTTTCTTCTATTTTTTTTGTTTATATTTTTAACTGGTTGTGTTTCTTGTTCTTTGCTTTATGATTGTTGATTGGTCAAATATCTTGAAGCTCATATATTGCTCTATATGGTTGTTTTATAGATACAATACCTCCAAAGGATAAACAAGCAATCCAAATATTTCAATAGAGGTTGATTGATAAAACTTCTGAGGCCAACAGAGCTGAGGGGTCTCTAGAAGTTCACAAGATCAAAATAGACCCTAAAGCTAAGATATCTCAGACTCGGGCATGCACAGCTCAGAAACCAAGGGAAGTCAACAGTTTCTCCTAGTCTGAAGAGGAGGAACAACAGGGTAATGGAGACGGGTCTCAAAGTAGCCTGCCACAGATGACCCCCACACACTCAGGGTAAGAGTCGAAATCTGAGAACACCTTCCAGATGCAGCAGGAAGAAGTCCAGTCACACCCCCTAGTTGGCCGTAGATGGTGTGTCCAAGTATGAAGAAGATATATGACCAAGGGTTAGATCCCAAGGGACAGGGCAAGCCGGTGCAGCAATTTCATGAAGAGTCTAGCCTGAACGACTTAAAACTAGATAAGGTGCCAAGATAAGATGAAGAGATAGACAGACATGTGCTATGATGGACTATGTAGTAGCTGGACAAGTATGCCCCTTACGTACTTCATGAGTTTTATGTAGAGTATCTTACTACACTCCACTAGGGGTTATCAAAGAATAAGAAATCGATTGAGCAGTCGAGGTTACGAGTGGTGCCAGTCCGGGTTAGGAGAGTTCCTATTTCAGAGGAGACTATTCGATAGATCTAGTTTAGGCCCACTTACAGAGTGCCTCAGTTTATCATAGATTATGATAGATGCATTGACAACATGAGGAGAGCAGTGAGTAGGAAGGACATTGGCCCAGGACAGAGCTTCTACGGTGTATTGCCAGCCAGATTTGTAAGGAGGGTTTCAAGCTGACGTGGGTTACAAACCACGCGGATCCTATAGTGAAGGCCCATCTCTCTTTTCGGGCTAAGTTTTGGTGGTCCATTATTTGCTGGTGTATCCAGCCCACTTTGATGGATAATGTGATCACCTTGGAGCAGGTTGTGTTATTAGCCAGCACCCTAGTTGGTTATGAGATAGACTGGGCACAGATAAAATTGGAGTAGATCCACGAGTCAGCCATCCAGACAAACACATCATTGTCATTTCCTATTTTGATTCATCATTTGTGCAGTGCAACAGGTGTTCCTATCGACCCCCATCGGGACCAGCACATAAAGCCATACGTATCATGGATCCCAGCCTGAATAAGGCTGATAAGAACCCTATGGCCTTACCACGAGCAGCTCCTCCAGCCATTTCAGAGTCATTCCCGGTAGAGCCTCATACTCAGGATTCACCTCCAGCTACCAATGGTACTACTCCAGCCACTACAAAGCCCACGCTAGTTGTTGATAATATATCATATTGCTCTTTTAATTGCCAATTCCTAAGTTTGTTTGTCTTATTTGAGCTTATTGTGGGAAAATGTTGGACACTACTGGTGCCTTCAGTACGCCAGCACCAGCAGCAGCTACATTACAGGTTGATTCTATTATCTCTGTTACTTTTTAGGCACTATTATATAGGGTGGCTGCGGTGGAGTCCAAGCTATAGACTCTAGCAGCACAGCTCAGATCCAACACATTTGATGCCTAAAACAAGGGAATTTGTGAGTTCTTAATGCGAATTTTTATGGTTTTTAAGTGTTTTGTGTTGTTCTTGCAGAAAAGTTAGGTTGGCATAATTTTGGAGAAAAATTATTCATTTATGCATTGGAAGGTGAGAGAGTCAGAGTGGTGGATGCCCCAGTCGATGCATTTGAGGTGAGAGTCTAGTGGAGACTTGAGGGAACTAGGCTTGCTGACATGAGCGCGGTGATCGAGGAGTTGGCCAAGTTCAAGGCTGACCTATTACAGATGTTAACAGTCCCTGTTATAGTTCTAGAGGTAGCACTGTGGGTGACGAGGTGTTTGACTATGTTGCTGACTGCCCGCATGCTCATAGGAAGAGGCCCCTCGAGATATATGATCTAGAGATGAGCTAGAAGAGGCCTCGACCTGATGACCCAACAGCCTCGGTAGAGAAGCCGATACCAGAGGAGGTGGTACAGGAGTCGATCTTGTTGGCGGCCATACAGAGAGAAAGGAGCAGCAGCATTCACATGGAGAGGGTAGTTCATGTACAGCTGCGACCCAAATTGCTGAGGAGGAGATGGTGACCCAAGACCCTACAGACCAGCCAGAGATCGGTGCTTGAGGCAGCATGATGTTTGACTCCTATTAACCCCAATTCTTATTTTGCCATTATGGATACTTTGTTATGTTGTAAGATAATATTTTTATTATATTGGTTTTTGAATTTGTTTAAATATTTTTATGTTGGATGTTGTTTTGACTTATATTTTGGATGTTAGTTTTTCATATATATATATATATATATATATATATATATATATATATATATATCTTTTCCTATTTTTTTATCACAAGGTTTTCTTGCCGTGATTCTTTTTCCTTATGGATGTTTAATTTTCTGTTGAACTGGTATGTTTAGGTAGTGTAGTTAATGTGTAAATTCATAGTAGTGATTATCTGTTGGCATATACATAGTCTTTAAATAATTTTTGAATGATTTGAAAAATTGGGTACCCTCAAAATTTTTGAGGTTGTGATTATTGATGAATTCATGCATTTTGATGATTTGTTGATGCTTTTTCTGATAATGAAAAGGTAAGTTTAGGCTTGAAGCATGACCTATGAGTCTATGCTTGATTGTGGGTGCAATGCCATGGGTGTTGTGAGCTTATTTTGCTGCATTCATGAATCTTGTATAGACTCAGAACTTGCCTTAGTACTCTAAGATTGGTTTGGTGATGTGGTTGATTTGGAAAGGATCTTAGGCCTTTGTTCTTTTAGTGAAACCACTTTTAGCCTCAATGACCTACCAAATGAGTGAGTGAATCCCTTGTTCCAAATTTTTGAGCTTCTAATGTACTCATTCTTTCTTGACACCTTGTTAGCGTAACCTTGTTTGATGAAATACCTTAATATTAGTCCTGGTCTATCCTTGAACATATGAACCTTAATTGAGGCTAAAAGCCTAAGTTAAGGGTGGCTACAAATTGTGGCCCTGATTTGGGGAATAGATATTATGTACTTCACCTCAGGCTAAAATCCTAAGTTGAGGGTGACCCTTATTATGGTAAAGTAATAACAATGAGGTGGTTGGTTGGAAAATAAAGAAAGAAATAAAAAATTCATGAGCCGAGTGAAGAAAAAAGAAAAGAAAAGTGCCTTGAGCTGAGAAAATTAGCAAAAATGAGTTCAGAAATAAGGCACAGCTGAAAAGAGAAAGAAAACACTCGGGAAGAGCTTGAAACAGGAGAATAAGGGTGGATTTAGTGAAAATGGCTAGGTTATAAAGGAAAAAGTGTTGATAAACATGGTTCAAGAATAGCTTTAGTCACTACTTGCCTAAAATGCCATACCAAAGCCCCCTGAACCTATGCTACAAGCCCAGAAGTCCTAAAGTGATCCAAATCCACTTTGTCACCAAGCTAGAAGATGAGTATAGAGGTAAGCCTATGGTGTTAATCATTGTGCATAAATTTCAATTGTCAGAGTGAGAATGTTTCCTCAGTCCCTGAATTCTAAATGCTTCTTGAGTGACTGGGAGGACTTCTTTTCTGTGAGGACATTTGCAGTACTTGATTAGCATATGGCTACACCAGTGATTGTGGCTGG
>DF359025.1:43490-79614 GCA_000787875.1 Solanum virginianum | reverse complement strand
ACAACAACAACAACAACAACAACAACAACAATAACAATAACAATAACAATAACAATAACAATAATAATAATAATAATAATAATAATAATATCAATAAAAAGAACAACAACAATGATAATAACAACCCCATAATAACAACAACAACAATAACAACAACAATAATAATAGTATGTCACGACCCCAAAACACGAGTCATGATGGCACCTATACTCCCAGCCGATAGGTAAGCCAACCAAATAAGTTACTAATTCAATGTAATATATAAAGTGAAAGATAGTAACAAATGGATACCCTCAACAATAAGTACAATATGCGAAAAGTTAAAATACCACCTAAAATTTGGTGTCATAAGTACATAGACATCTATATTGCTATACTTTTATCTCAAACTCCAAAATTTGAATCACAATAAAAGAAATTCAAAACCCACTCAACTACACTATTCATAACTTTAAGCACTGTGTTTTCATCTCAAACTCCTTCTAAATACACCTCACTCGTCACTATTTATCATATCATTATTTTCTGGTAATATACCCATGAACACCCCTTTACTGTAAGTGCCTAAGCCAATGTGTAACAACAAGAAAGACTAATTGCAAATGAAAGATATGCAACGTGTAAATCAAGATTCTATGACTCCATTTCCATATTCTCCAATATTACTCCTAAAGGGAGTAAGGGACCCAACCAATAGTAGTAGACGAACACATAGTAACACTAATATAATAGGACAAACCTACAGTAATATTAATTTACTAAGACAAACATGCAGTAATGTTAATTGAATGATCCAATTCCTTCTACCCACACGTGATGCCCACTTCTTTTCAAGAACAGTACACAATTTTATCTGTATTCTATCATCAATCAGCACCATAAATAAGAGACAACAACAAAGAAACAATTGCTTTACATTACTTGGAAGTGGCGAGAAATTATGAGGAGATGTTTAGAATTTATAACCCTTGTTTCTTTTCCCTTTTCTTTTCTTTTAAAGGAAATAATAGGTTATGATACAAATTGTTATATCCTACTACTTCTTTTAATATATGAGTTAAGTTTTACATAGGATGTTATATAAATAGAAAAACTTAATTTATTAACCACCAATTATAATACTTATTTAAAATTTATCCATGAGTTGGTGTCTAGTGCCCAAAATAACCTATTGGGTCATTACATCATCTGCCACTTAAAAAAATGTTGATCCTCGAATAGTAGAAGATTAGAACACACCTAAATTCTCGAAAAGATGAGGATATTTGATCCGTATATCTGACTCAGTCTCCCAAATGTGTTGTAATTTGATACGGTTCTTCCATTGAACCTTCACCGAAGCAATCTCTTTTGACCTCAACTTTCAAATTTGTCTATCCAAGATAGTTATTGGCTCCTCCTCATAAGTTAAATTTTGGTCAAGTAACACCGAGTCCTATTGGATCACATGAGCACCATCCTCGTGATACTTCTTGAGCATCAAGATATGAAATACAGGATGAACACCCGATGAGGCAAGTGGCAAAGCCAACTAATAAGCAACCTCACCAATATGCTCAACAATCTCGAAAGGTCTAACAAACCTTGGGCTCAACTTACCCTTCCTTCTGAATCTCATCACACCCTTTATGCGTCAAACCTTCCATATAACTCTCTCCCAAACCATAAACTCCAAATCACAAACCTTTCTATCTGCATAACACTTTTGCCTATTCTAAGCCATAAGAAGCCTATCTTGAATCAATTTGACCTTGTCCAAGGACTCCCTCAGCAAATCTATACCCCATGACCTAACCTCGAATGCATCAAACCAACTAAAAGGAGATCGATGATGATGGTCCCGCTCCAATAAGAAAGCAGTCGCTATCAGTAATTAACTCAATCAAGGTTAGGGTCGAATCCACAGGGAATATAGGGCTTGACTTTAAGATTTTACTACTAATCATTCCTATTATCTATAACTACAATCTCTAAATGGGGGGTTATGATTCAAAAACAACATAAAATGAATGCTAATTAAAATTCAGAAAAACACAAAATTTTGGGGACAAATTGAGAATTATGTTTCCCATGGTTTGTTGACTCAATTACCCTAGATAACATAACTACAATCGGTGAATCGCATGAAGGACGGTAACTTAGGTTCTTCCAACCCTCTTATGAAGGTGAAGGTCAAATTTCACCATGGCGCTTGTCGGTTACCATGGCGTGCCAACTAACCGTTACCTCTTGTCTCAGTCAACCTCTCCTTGGTCAGGTTTGGTCGATTAGATGGGAACACGTCAACCAAATCCTGTCATCTACTTCCCTTTTCCTATTCTTCACTACCTTGGCCAGGATAGTGCTAATAGGCGGGCTTTGGTATTGGCCACCACCAAACAACATTGATCATGAAGAAAAATAAACAATACATGTAAAACCCCAATCATAGACATGCACAAAACCTGGGTCATCTCAAGTCAACTACCCATGGTTCCCACAACCCCAAGTTGTGGGTGTTTAGCTACTCATGGCTAAGAGAAAACACACAAAAATGCACATAATAGACATAGTTGAGAGTTTCACCAATAACAATGAAGGAGACTGGCACCTCAAGTTGCAAACCTACAAGCTTTGTTGATCAACAATGAGTACAAAGCAAGATTTGCAATTCCCAAAGTGGGTTTGCCAAAAGAGAGTACCATAAGTTGCAAACCCACAAGCTTGATTGATCAATAATGAGTACAGAGCAAGGTTTGCAATCCCCAAAATGGGTTTCCCAAAAGAAAGCATAATCTACTCTAAAAACCTAAGAAAAGCTTCAAAATGTAATAGAGAAATGTCTACTGTTTGAACTCCCTCTCAAAAACCTAACTTAAACTATTTATAGTATTTACAAAATAACCCTAGGAATTATACAGAAAAGACAGCTGACATCTAATAAATTTCACAGTTATAACTCGTAGGTTGGCCTACAAGTTGTAATTGAGGTCTCGTATCAGGTTCTTGGCATCTTGGACTGAACTAGTACGACCCATAGGTATGAGTCATTACTTGAGTTACGACTCGTATGTTGGTCTTGCAGTATTAGTTTTTAGTTTTTAGTCTAATATTTTGGCCCTCTGGTTCTTGCTATGAGTGCACCAATACGAGTCATAGTGTGTATTATGACTCGTAGGCTGGGCTCATAGGGATGACCTTCACTTGGTAGATTTTTGATTTTTGGTCTCTGATTCCTCCTATGACACCACTCTACGATTCGTAGCTTGAGTTATGACTCGTAGATTGGCTCGTAAGGCCTGTACTTCAGCAAAATCTACAACTTTTCTTCAAAATCATGCCAACCTAATTTCTCTGCAAGATTAACATAAAAACACATCAAAAACTAAAAAGTCGCTTGAAGAACTCACAAAATCCCTTCTTTTAGGCACCAAATGTGTTGTAATTTGATAACACATCAACATCCTCAACTTAGAATTGTTGCTTATCCTCAAACAACGACTCAATATACGCAGACAAAGAGAAATACATAGCAGCAATATCAATAGCATATACAATAGCTCATTTGGTTCAGGTGCCCAACTACTACTTTCAAAACAGGGTTGTCAAGTTATTGAGCAAACAAGAATATCATGAGAGACCTGTCAATCCAACTTTGACAAGCTAAGGAGCATCAACTATCCACAATCACTGATATAGTCATATGCTACTCAGGTAGTGCAAATGCCCTTACTGGAAAGAAGTCCCTCATACTCACTCAAAAGCATCTAGAATTCAGGGTCTGAGGAAGCATTCTCACTCTCACAATTGAAATTCAATGCATGCTGACTAACACCATAGGCTTGCCTCTTTACTCATCTCCTTCCTTGGTGATAGAGTGGAGTTAGATCATTTTAGGACTTATAGGCTTGTAACATAGGCTCAAGGTGCTTTAGTACGGCATTTTGGGCAAGTTGTGACTAAAAGTTATCCTTGAATCATGTTTACCAGAACTTTTTGCTTTCATAATCCAACCCTTTTTTCATCAATCCCCGCTTGTTCTCTTGCTTTGAACTTTTCTCAAGTGCTTTCTTTCTCTTTTTCAGTTGTGCCTTGATATGCTATTTTTTCTCAATTAAAGGAACTTTTCTTCTTTTTCTTCACTCGGTTCATGCTTTTCTATTTCTTTCTTGATTTTCCAACTAACCACCTTATTAATTTTACTTTACCACAATAAGGGTCACCCCCAACTTAGGCTTTTAGCCTCAGGTGAAGTACACAATATCTATGCCTCAATCCAGGGCCACCAACTGTAGCCACCCTCAACTTAGGCCTCTGGCCTCAAACAAGGTTCATATGTTCAAGGATAGACCAGGGCCAATATCAAGGTATTTCATCAGACAAGGTTAACCTAGCAAGGTATCAAGAAAGAATGAGTACATGATAAGCTCAAAAATTTGGAAAAAAGGATTCTCTCACTTAACTGGTGGGTTTATTTTAGGCTAAAAGTGGTTTCACTCAAAAAACAAAGGCCTAAGATGTTTTCCATATCCACCACATCACCAAACTAACTTTTAGAGTAACAAGGCAAGTTTTGGGTCCATACAAGATGTATGAATGCAGCAAAATAAGCTCACAGCACACATGGCAATTGCATCCACAATTAAGTATAGACTCAAAGGTCATGCTTTCAATCTCAGCTTACCTTTTCAATATCAGAAGAAACATTGCCAGATACTCAAAAATGTATGAATGCATTAATACTCACAACCTTAAAAATTCTGAGGGTACCCAATTTTGCATCAAAAGTTTAAAGAAAATCTAAGAACTATATATATGCCAACGATAACATTACTATGCATTTACAAATTATTTATACTTCCTAAAACATGCCGATTCAACAAAAATTAAACATCCACAAGGAAAAAGAAATACGACAAGAAAACCTTGGGATCAAAAATAGAGAAAGTTATGGACTTGAGGCTACTCAGACTTCACCTTAATCTATAACTTCCATCACCCCACCAAAATAGGATACTTTGTCCTCAAAGTAACAACACAAAGAAAACACAAACATATGAAAACATAACATAGATATATATACATATAAAACTAACAGTTAACAAAACCACTATCCAAAACCAAAGTAAAAACATTATCCAACGAGAACATCCACAAAAACCAAAACAAAAACAATATTGTCTAACAAAAGGACAGAGTATCCATAAAAACAAGTAAGAGTTGGGGTCAAAAGTGGTCAAATATCATGGTGCCCATGCACTAGTCTCGGGCTGGTCTGCAGATTCCTGAGTCTATCTCTCCTTCTTTGCTGAAGTACCCTCTCTATGTGGGGTATGTTGTGCTCTCTCTCTCTCTCTGAATAGCCGCCAACAAAAGTGACTCCTGCACCATCTCCTCAAGTCTTGGCCTTTTCGGGGTTGGTTCTGGATCAGCATGCTCAAGGGGCCTCTTCCCCCAGGTGTCCGGATGATTGGTTAGCCAATCAAATGCCTCATCACCAACTAATGCTACTTCTGGGGCTAGAACGAGGGCTGCTAACATCTGTAGTAAGTTGGCCTTGAACTTGGCCAACTCCTCAGTCACTGTACTTGCGTCGGTAGGCCTAGCTCCCTCAAGCCTCCTGTGGACTCTAGTTTCGAATGCATTAACCTAGGCATCTACCGCTTAGACTCTCTCATCAACTAAATCTCAGGAAAATGCCTACATCCTCTCCTCGGAGTCCCGAATAGTCTGATCAATCAAAGGTCGAACCCATGCTGATAACTCTCGCAGCCTGCCTTCTGCTACAGCCACCCTACGCAATAAAGCCTGAAAAGCAACAATAGAGAAAAGAGGATCAACCCGTAATATAGCTGTTGCTGGTGCTGGAGTGCTAGTAGATAGTGTAGACTCCATCTCAGCTGCCAGTGTGGACTCTGTAGAAGCCGGAGTAGTGCCCATAGGAGCTAGAGGTGAACTTGGAACCTATGGCTTGACCAAAAATGGCTCTAGAGTAGGAGGTGGGATAGCTCGAGGTAAGGCCACCGGGTTCTCATCAGTCTTTATCAGGATGGGATCTATAGTACGTGTGGACTCTACATGAGGGTCCCAATAAGGGTTAATAGGAACACCTGCCACATGGCATAGTCGATGAATTAAAACTGGAAACGACAGTGAGGTGCTCGTCTGAGCTGCAGCCTCATGAATCTACTCTAAAATGATCTGGGCCCAATCTATAGCATATCCAACTAGAAGGCAAGCCAACAATACAACTCTCTCAGGGGTGATCATATTATCCGTAAAACTTAGCCTAATATGCCAACGAATAATGGACTACCAGAACTTGGCCCGGAATGAGAGGTGGGCTTTCACTATAGGATCTGCGCAGTTTGTGACCCATGTCGGCTCAACACCATCCTCACAAATCTGGCTAGTGATCCACCGTAGAACCTCCATCCTAGCCCTGATGTCCTTCCCAATCACCACTATCCTCATCTTCTCAATATGGCTATCGTACTTCGTGGTGGACAGAGGGGTTGTATAAGTAGGCCCAAACTGCACTCATCGGATTGTCTCCTCCATGATATCAACTCTTCTCCCCCGAACTGTCACCACTCGTAGCCTCGACTACTCAATTAGTCTTTTGTTCTTTGGCAAACCCCGACGCAGTGTAGCAAGGTACGCTGCATAGAACTCACGGACTTCGTAAGAGGCATATTTGCTAAACTGTTGTGTGGTCCAATGTATCTCATGCTCATCTAACCCAACATCCAATCTGGGAACTCTTTCTAAGCCTGTATCATTCAGCTGGGACTCCTCACGAAACTATCAAACCGGATTGCCTTGCCCTTTTGGCTCCAACCCTTGGTCATATATTTCCTTCATCCTAGGGATGCACCATCTACAGTCGGCTAGGGGATGCGACTGGACCTTCTCATGCTAAGAAGTGCTCTCTGACTCTGACTCTGTGCCCGAGTGTGAAGGGGTCAACTGTGGCAAGCTGCTGTCTAACCCATCCCCGTTGCCCTGTTGTTCCTCCACTTCAGACTGGGAGGAACTACTTACTTCCATAGATGTCTGAGCTGTGAGTGCTCGAGTCTGAGGTCTATTGGCCTCCTAGTCTAACCTAAGTCTGTGGACTTCCACACAAACTCATATTGCTCGGTGTCGAAGGATTCATCTTGCAACCTCTGTTGTAGAGCTTGAATTGCCCATTTTTCTTTTGGAGGCATTTTATCTACAAACAACCCATAAAGCAACATTTAAGTCCAAGATGTTTGATCTACTGAAATAATCAAGAACAAGAAACAAAAACAACTACCAAGTAATTATGCACTGATGCAACTATAGATATACAGGTACGAGTGCAGTTACATCTCCTAGGGTAACCTACGAGTTGTATACTGGCCTCGTAGAACCCATTATGCCTTTAAAAATGCTTTCTGATCACAGATAAGAGATGCAGTTACAACTCATAAGATGGCCTACAAGTCGTAGTCCTTGTCTCATACCTAGTTCCAAAAACATTTTTAAAACTTAGCAAAGTTTACGAAACCCTCCCTATGAGTCATACCAAGTACTACGAATCATATATGGGTCTCGTATAAGAAATATGAAGGGATTATAGGTGATTGATGCTTCCTACGAGGGGCCACTATGACTCGTATAGGAACTTATGAGCCGTAGGGGTGCCTCATAGCTGAGCACAGAAGTCACCTGCAATGCCTAACTAGTTCCCACATCAACCACAAATTCAACACCAAATTTAACTTAATTATGCAAATAAGAGCAAAGCCCGACTAAATGGCATATAATCAATTCCATATTAGCATTGGTAATTTAAAATGACTATTATCCCTAAGAGTCAAAACCAGTTCAACCAAACGTCAAGCACACTGAAAATTCATATTAGCATTGGCAATTTAAAACGACCATTATCCCTAAGAGTCAAAACCAGTTCAACCAAATGTTAAGCACATCGAGAGTAATCAACAATCTAAACTCATTCTTGACATGTCCACAACATCCCAAGGAAGTGCAATCACCATTCACAACGATTCAATCAAACCCACATGTTCAAGCATAGGCAATCACTCCCATACTACCCAAAGTTCAACTCCAACAACCATTCAGACCATAAGCGAGCAAGAATTACAAATTACATACAAAAACTCACACATTTCGTACTCACAATCACCCGCTCAAGTGTTTCTACAAGGTTCACTTCACAATCCAACTCTTTGAAAGCCTATAAACCCTATATTACAAGTCTAGCATAATAATCAATGTACAACATATTTAAATATGATCAAACTAAGCTTATACTCAGATAGAAATCAAACTCATCAACAAAGATCGAGAAATGTAACCAAAGACCTTACCAATCGGATTGAAAAATGAACTAAAGCAAAGAGGGTTGAATTTCACGTTGAAGCCCTAGAAATTTATACCCTCGTCAAAATCTTCATCAAAAATGATATGGGTAGCCAGGATTTTTGGTTGAAAAAGGATTTATAGGGTGAAGAAGGGGTTTTCCATCGACTTAGGGTAAGAAATTTTAGAATTTGGGGTCAAAAAAAATTTTAACCACTTTTATAAGCAAATCAGGTCAGATTTTAAAAAGCTGCAGATCGGGGCTATGAGACCCTGACTACAAGTCATAGGTCATCCTACGATTCATAGGTCTCGATCTCATACCAGACCCAACACTTGGTAAAAATTTAGGAATCATACTTGGGCACTACGAACCCCACTTACAACTCGTAGGGGATCCTACGAATTGTAAGGTTGGCTCATAGTGTATGTGCCAACTTCAGATACTTATTGTTTCCCTCTACGAGGCATGACTATGAGTCATAATTAAGACTACGACTCTAGGCCTGCTCGTAGAAGCTGCTCTAAGTCCAATTTTTCCTGATCTTCAGTTCTTCCACTATTTACCTGCAAACCAAGTCTCAAAGCATAGAAAACCTCAAAAAATATTACAATTGGACCTGTGTCTCTTTATTTAAATCAAATAAATAATTAGCAAAATGCTTGGGTTACCTCCTAAGAAAGGCCTTGTTTAACGTCGTGGCCCGACTTTATCATCTTTCTTTGTCAATTATCATCAAGGGTCCACACCTCACTCTTGCATTCATCTAGGTGTTTCATGGATTGGTGAATATCGAATTCAACTTCTGCATCATTAACCCTGAACCGCTGCTGACCTGAATCCATATCCACTAGTGCTCTCCTAGTGGCCAGAAAAGGTCTTCCCAAAATGATGGGCACCTCAAAATCAACTTCACAATCTAGGATCACAAAATCTTCCAAAAAGATGAACTTATCGACTTTAACAAGGACATCCAAAAGGATTCTTTCTGGCTTTTTAATGGTTTGATCCTCCATAAGCAATCTCATTCTTGTCGGGGGTAGGAGTACCAAGGCCAAGCTTTTTTAATACCGCAAGAGGCATTAGATTGATACTCACTCCTAAGTAACCCAATGCTCTTGCAAACTCGACATCACCAATGGTACAAGGAATGGTGAATGCACCGAGGTCTTCTCACTTTTACACAAGGCATTTGGTCATAATCGCACTATATTGTTGGAGTTCTTGCGAGAACTACCAAATTCTTCATATATTTGGCATGCTACGCATTTTCTCCAAAGCTTCTAGAAGGGGAATGATTTTGGAGAAAACTTGGGAATTGTGTTCGCCATGGTTCATTGACTCAATTATCCTAGATAACAAAACTACGATCAGTGAATCGTATGCAGGCCGATAACTTAGGTTCTTCCAGCCCTCTTGCGAAAGTGAAGGTCACTTTTTCTTAAGCCTCTAAGGGAAAGGAGGAGGAGGTTGGGGAATAGGTTGCGACTTCTTATGCTCCCTTACTTCTTCTTGTTGCATCCCGCCAACCTTTGGATCTTCTCCCTCAACCTCAACTTCACCACCAAGACCCTTCTCATCAACTTCATCCACAATAACTAGCATAGGGGGATCCATTGTGTTCTTGCCACTCTGAGTCATTACCGCCATATAATGCCCTTTATTTTTAGGATTTTGAACCGTATTGCTTGGTAGTGTACCCTTTTGGCATTGGTTCAATTGTGAAGATACTTGCCCAAATTGTTGTTCAAGTTGCTTGATTGCCACCAAGTGAGACTCTATTTTTTGCTTAGTGCTTGAAATATCTGTTTTCATTCCCTTTAGAGTCTCATCTTGGTGGTTGGCTCATTTCAATAATTTTTTAAACATATCTTCAATCCTAGAATTGCTCGATCCGGTATAATGATTATGTGGTGGCACATAAGGACCATTCGTGTAGCCCTTTATTCTTCCCCATTCTGTGTCTGGCACTCTCTCTCTTATAGTATCCACCCCGGTTGTCTCTATACATCCCATCACAGTATAGGTTCTGACCTTGATTCCTGAAACCTTGCCTCCAATAGTCCGAATTAGCCCTTGGGGGTTGTTCCGGAAACCCACTGCTTGGTTGCTTACAAAACATGTATCCTTATCAAAGAATAGATCATCATAGGTAGGAGCCTTCAAAGGTTGGTGAGTGACCGCATGGATGCTTTCTTGGTTTTGCTTCAAGACTAAGTCCATGCTTGTGCGAAGCTGAGCAAGTTGCTTCATAATCTCTTCGTTCACCTTTGCTTGTTCGTTATTGGTATTAACCGCACAAGAAGGTTTTATCACACCTCTTTCTTGTTGCCCCCATGCTCTATTTGTTTTGACCACTTGTTCCCTTCTTGCGGCTATCAATGCAAAAGGTTGGTCTAGGAACATGCCTCCCATGATTGTATCGGCTCAAGCTTGACTATTCTCGTCAAGTGCCCGATAGAAAATCTTGACCAAGGCATCATCGACAATCTTGTGATCAGGAACTATCCTCAAGCATTTAGTGAACCTCTCCTATGTTGTGCTAATGGAATTGCCTGGCAATTGCTCAAAGTTGTTGATTTGGTCCTTGAGCTTCAACTTCTTAGATATCGGGAAGTATCTTTCAAGGAATACTCTCTGAAGTTCAGCCCAACTTGTGATAGTGCCTGGAGGAAGCTCAAACAACCATATAGTTGCATTGTCATCAATGATAGTGGAAACACTCTTAACCCAACAGCATCAAGAGAAAGGTTTTGTGTTCCCATGACACTTTTGAACACAAACACCATATTTTGAAGATGACGGTAGGGATCTTCCGAAGGTAGCCCTGTGAATAGACCATGGTTCTGGAGCATTTAGAGCAATCCAGTTGATACAGTGAACTTAGTATCTGCCGATAAAGGAGGCAGTACTATAGCACTGGTAACATCCATAGTCATAGGGTTCGATCGATATTGATTCCATCCATAAGCATTTTTATTGAAGTCCCTGAGTTGTGGCTTGTTACCCCTTTGTGGTGGATTCCCCTCTTTATCCATATCTTCATTCGTATGCACATCCTCCTCAACCTCAATATCATTATTCACTTGAGCCATTCTTCTTGGTAGTCGATTACAAAAGAAATCAAACAACAAAAATGAAAACAAAAGTAAAGTACAAGAGACTCTAGAAATTGACACTAGAATTAACTAATAGTGAAATCAAATCAAAACCTAGTCGTATTCCCTAGCAACGGCGCCATAATTTTTTTATGATGGTTACGCTCCAATAAGAAAGCGATCACTATCAGTAATTAACCTAACCGAGGTTAGGGTCGAATCCACAGGGAATACAGGGCTTGACTATAAGATTTCACTACTAATCATTCCTAGTATCTATAACTACAATCTCTAAATAGAGGGGTTGTGATTCAAAAATAACATAAAATAAATGCTAATTAAAATTCAGAAAAACACTCCATTTTGGAGAAAACTTGGGAATTGTGTTCGCCATGGTTCATTGACTCAATTATCCTAGATAACAAAACTACGATCAGTGAATCGTATGCAGGCCGATAACTTAGGTTCTTCCAGCCCTCTTGCGAAATTACTTAATTACCCTAAACAACATAACTCTAATCAGGACATTGCATGAATAGCAGTAACTTAGGTTCTTCCAACACTCTTATGTAAATAAAGGTCGAATTTCACCATGGCGCTCTCTCAGCAACCATGGTGTGCCAACTAACCGTAAACTATTGTCCCAGTCAACCTCCCCTTGGTCAAGTTTGGTAGATTAGACGGGAACATATCAACCGAATCTTGTCATCTACTTCCCTTTTCCTATTCGTCACTACCTTGGTCGGGATCGTGATAGTAGGCGGGTTTGGTGTTGGCCACCACCAAACAACATTAGTCATGAAAGGAAATAAATAATACATGAAAAACCCTAATCATAGACATGCACAAACCCTAGGTCATCTCAACTCAACTACTCATGGTACCCACAACCCCAAGTTGTGGGTGCTTAGCTACTCATGGCTAAGATAAAACACACAAAAATGCACATAATAGACATAGTTGAGAGTTTCACCAATAACAAGGAAGGCAATTGGCACCATAAGTTGCAAACCCACAAGCTTGATTGATCAATAATGAGTACAGAGCAAGGTTTGCAATCCCCAAAATGGGTTTCCCAAAAGAAAGCAATAATTTAGTCTAAAACCTAAGAAAAGCTTCAAAATGTAATAGAGAAATGTCTACTGTTTGAACTCCCTCTCAAAAACCTAACTTAAACTATTTATACTATTTACAGAATAACCTTAGGAATTATGTAGAAAAGACAACTGACATCTGATAAATTTTGCAGTTATGACTCATAGGTTGGTTTATGAGTCGTAGTCGAGGTCTCGTATCAAGTTCTTGGCATCTTAGACTGAACTGGTATGACTTATAGGTATGAGTAGTCACTTGAGCTATGACTTCTATATTGGTCTGGTATTCTTGGTCTTCAGTGTTTGGTCTAACATTTTGGCCCTCTGATTCTTGCTACGAGTCCACTTATATGAGTCGTAGTGTCTATTACGACTCGTAGGCTGGGGCTTGTAAGGATAACCTTCACTTGGCAGATTTTTTATTTCTGGTCTCTGATTCCTGCTACGACACCACCCTACAACTCGTAGATTGAGCTACGACACGTAGGTTGGCTCGTAAGGCTTGTACTTCAGCAAAATCTGTAACTTTTATTCAAAATCATGCCAACCTAACTTTTTTGCAAAATTAACATAAAATCACATCAAAACACTTAAAAGTCGCTTTAAGAACTCAAAAAAACCATTGTTTTAGGCACCAAATATGCTGTAATTTAACAGCACATCTACCAACACCTCCTACCATACAATGCCTCAAATAGTACCATCTCTATGCTCGAATGGTAACTATTATTGTATGCAAACTTCGGTAAAGGTAAAAATTGATCCCAATGACACCAAAGTCAATAACACAAGCTCGTAACATATCCTCAAGAATCTGAATAGTACGCTCAGACTGACCATCAGTCTAAGGGCGAAAACTTGTACTAAGATCCACTTGAGTACCCAACTCCTTATGTATAGACCGCCAAAAGTGAGATGTAAATTGTGTACCATAATTTGAAATGATAGAAATAGGTACCCCATGTAACCGAACTATATCCGTAATGTAGATCTTAGCTAGCTTTTCTGAATTATAACTAGTCTGAACTAGTATAAAGTGTGCAGACTTAGTCAATCGATCCATATTGACCCATATGGCATCAAACTTACCCAAGGTTCATGGTAACCCCACCACAAAGTCCATAGCGATATGCTCCCACTTCCACTCAGGTATGGGCTTTCTCTGAGTCATACCTCCAGGCTTTTGGTGTTCATACTTCACTTGCTGACAATTCAAACACTGAGACACAAAATCTACTATATCCCGCTTCATACGACACCACTAATAATGCTGCTTCAAATCAGGATACATCTTAGTAGCTCCTGGATGAATAGAATACCTTGAACTATAGGCCTCCTCCATAATCAACCTAGTCAAATCACCAGCGCGAGGAACACAAATACGACCTTTTATCCTCAAAACTCCCTCACTGTCAAAAATTGCCTCCTTGGCTTCGCAATTTAACACCTTGTCTCGAATCTTACATAAATTATAATCATCAAATTGTTGAGCTCGAATTTGCTCCAATAAGGACAACTTTGCCTCTATGTAAGCCAAAGGACACTCTTTAACTATAATAAGGCTAGATTACCCATGCTTATTATTTTTTGATTCAAGTCATCGGCTACTACATTTGCCTTACCATGATGATAAAGGAAAGTCATATCATAGTCCTTGAATAACTCTAGCCATCTCCGCTGTCTCAAATTGAGATCCTTCTAGTTGAATATATACTGGAGACTACAATGATCTGTGAACACCTCACAATGCACACCATAAAGACCTCCAAATCTTCAATGCAAACAGTACAACCGTCAACTTCAAGTCATGAGTAGGGTAGTTTTTCTCGTGAATCTTTAACTGCCTCGATGCATAAGATATCACCTTCCCCTTCTGTATCAATACACAACCAACACCAACTCGAGAAGCATCACAATATACAATAAAATTCTCTCTATCAATAGGTAGAGTCAATATTGGAGCAGTAGTCAATGAGGTCTTAAGCTTTTGAAAACTTACCTCACACTCGTCAAACAACTAGAAAGCCATACCCTTCTGGGTCAATCTAGTCAAGGGAGATGCTATGGATGAGAACCCCACCATAAATCATCGATAATAACCTGCAAGGCCTAAGAAACTCTGAATCTCAGTAACTGAAGCAGGTTTGGCCCAATCTCGAACCACCTCAATCTTCTTAGGATCCACCATAACACCCTCTTTGGACACCACATGTTCTAAGAATGTCACTAAGTTAAGCCAAAATTTACACTTCAAAAATTTTGCATAGAGCTTCTTGTCTTTCAGAATTCCAAGTACGATCCTCAAATGGTGCTCGTGCTCCTCTTTACTGCGGGAATATATCAATATATCATTTATGAAGACAATAACAAAAGAATCCAAGTACGGTCTGAACACCCGATTCATCAAGTCCATAAATATTTCTGGGGCATTAGTCAACCTAAAAGACATCAACAAAAACTCATAATGCCCATAACTTGTCTGAAAGGTTGTCTTAGAAATATCCTCCACCCTGATCTTCAATTGATGATAACTGGATCACAAGTCAATCTTGGAGAAAATAGAAGCACCCTAAAGTTGATCAAATAAATCATCAATAAGAGGTATTGGGTACTTATTTTAATTGTTACCTCATTCAACTGGCGGTAGTCAATACATATGCGCATCGATCCATCCTTCATTTTCACAAACAAGACTAGAGCACCCCAGGGAGATACACTTGGCCTAATGTAATCCCTTGCTCAATAGATCCTGCAACTGCTCTTTCAACTCTTTCAATTCGACTAGTGCCATATAATAAGATGGAATAGAAATAAGCTGAGTGCCTGGTTCTAAATCAATACAAAAATCAATGTCACGATTAGGTGGAATACCTGGTAGGTCTGTAAAAAGACCTTTGGAAACTCACTCACTACTGGAATAGACTCAAGCATAGGAGTCTCCATGCCAATATCCCAAATATATGCTAAGTAAGCCAAATATCCTCTCTCCACCAATTGGCGAGCCCTAAGAAATGATATCATCCTTTTTGGAGCATAACTAAGAGAACCTCTCTACTCTATAGTAGGAATCTGAGGCATAGCTAATGTAATAGTCTTAGCATGATAACTCAAAATAGCATGATAAGGAGACAACCAATCTATCTTAAGAATAACATCACAGGCTACTATATCTAACACCTTTAAATCCACCTGAGTGTTATAACCTATCAAAGTAACTACGAACGATCGGTACACCCGATCTACCACTATCGAATCCCCAACAGGAGTAGAAACATATACTGGAACAAGAGACTCACATAGCATATCCAAACTCGAAGCAAAATATATGGACACATAAAAGTAGGTAAAGACTAGGTTAAATAATACATTAGCTGATTGATGACAAACTGGAATAATACCTGTGATAATAGCATCTGAAATCTCCGCCTCTGGCCTACCTGGAAAAGCATAGTACTGGGAACGATCACCCGTGGGCTGGGAACCTCCTCGACCACCACCTTGACTAGAATGAGTATCACATCTACCCGAATGAGAACCACTTTTTCCACTGTACACCTCCCCCAGTCAAAGGTTATGCAGTCTTGGAAGTCAAAGCATGAAAATCTTGATATGAACCACCACGGCCAATCCTAGGGCAATCTCTCACAAAGTGTCTCACATTACCATACTCAAAACAAGCCCTATGAAGAGTAGGATAATGAGAAGAATCTGAATGGCCATTATACCCTCCACGACCTAAGGATCTAGAAGATGAACCCTGAGAAGTATGCGCTGAGCTAGAGGTGTTAGCCCCACTATGATCAGCTCCAGATGCTGGCATAATAGCTTGAATAGCTCTGCTAGACTGAGAGTTGTGACCCCTCCCTGAGTAACCTCAACTCTTGGGTGGAACACTAGCATAATCCCGTGAATAACGGGCCCTCTTGCCCTCACGCTGCTCAAATCCCTCACGTTGAATCATCTCTCACTCCTTTGCAGCATCTACCACTCTTTGAAAAGTAGCACCAGAAGCAGCAACCTAAGAAACTCCTATGCGAATTGGAATGATCAATCCCTTGAAAAACCTTCTAACTCTCTCATCCTCGGTAGGAAGTATCATCGAAGCATGCCTAGCCAAGGCATGGAATTTAACCTCATATTCTGCAACTGACATACCATTTTGTTGTAGATTCTCAAACTCGGCCATTTTACGCTCCCTCACACCACATGGAAAAAACTTATCTAGAAATACCTAAGTAAACTGACTCCATGAAAGTGAAGGTGATCCAGCTGGCCTACTACTAATATAATCTCTCCACCACTGTTTGGCAGGGCCAACCATCTGAAACATCGTGTAGTCAACTCCATGAGACTCCACTAATCCAAGAGTATGCAATCTCTCATGACAACTGACTATAAACTTGTGTGTATCCTCATTTAGGACACTTGTGTAAGTTGGAGGATTCATCATCTTGAACCTTCCAAACATCTTTTGCTCATCCACGGTTATAGCAGGTCTATTAGCTAACTGTGGTGTAACACCCGGCAATGTCATACTATCAAAAAGAGAAGCAGTAGTCGTAGGTACCTGAGTATCCAGAGTCTGAGAACCTGGAGCAACCATCTGATCTGTATTATAGCCTCCAATACGAGTTTGTGAACCATCAGCAGGGACTGGCATTGTTTCTGCTTGAGCCATCTTTTCTAGCAATCCTAGTATACGATCCAAAGTATCCTGAAGCACTGGAGTGGCAATAAAATCAGGGGGAGCCTGAGAGTGTCCATATTCCCTAATATGACCCTGCACATCCTCGTGAATCACATCTGCATCTAGAAGTACTGCCCCAGCATGGCCCTGGGTGGCTAGTGGTATTTGTCCTCCCACCTGCACTGTAATGTGACCTCTTCCTCGACCTCATCCTCGCCCCTGCCTCTACTCCGTATAGTAACACTAGAAGCAGGTACAGGAATAGTCTTCTGATCACCACGCAGAGATACATGAGTCCTCACCATTTATGAGAGAATGAGATAATAAAGTTAGAATTTTAACATAAGCAAATTTAAACAACATAGAATTTAAGAGTAGAAGTTTCCTAAATGTCCTATAGCCGCTCGAAGATAAATATGGACGTCATCATACTGATCTGCAAGACTCTACTAGACATTGCTCTTATACTTATGAGACCGATGAACCTGGCTCTGATACTTAATTTGTCACGATCCCAAAACACGAGTCATGATGGCACCTATACTCCCAGCCGATTGGTAAGCCAACCAAATAAGTTACTAATTCAATGTAATATATAAAGTGAAAGATAGTAACAAATGGATACCCTCAATAATAAGTCGTTAATAAGTACAACATGCGGAAAGTTAAAATACCACCTAAGATTTGGTGTCATAACTACAACAACAACAATAACATACCCAGTGTAATCCCACAAGTGGGGTCTGGGGAGGGTAGAATATACGTAGACCTTACTACTACCTCATAGAAGTAGAGAGGTTGTTTCCTAGAACCCTCGTCTCAACAACTCATCAGCAGAATAAATAGATATGACAAAGAGTTTTAAAAAAAAAGGGAACAACAAATATGATACAACTAACATATAAAGACAAATAATGACAACACATATTGTAAAACACTACTACTAATAACCACCTAACCCTACCAACTAATTAGCCTACTACTCTAATTTGTGACCTCCACTTCTTTCTATCTAGGGTCATGTTCTCAGTGAGATTAAGTTTCATCATATTATGTCTAATCACCTCCCTTAATACTTCTTCGGTCTACCTCTACTCCTCTGTGTATCTCCTAAAACCAACCTCTCGCACCTCCTAACAAGACCATTCAGTACTCCTTCTCTACGCATGCCCAAACCATCACAGTCTCACTCCCCTCATCTTATCAGCCACCGACGCCACATCCAGGAGCATCGGTACTCCTTCTCTGCACATGTCCAAACCATCGCAGTCTCGCTTCCCTCATCTTATCAGCCATCGGGGCCACCTCTAGTTTCTCCCGAATGGTCTCATTCCAAACCTTGTCACTCCTGGTGTGACCACACATTCATCTCAACATCCTCATGTCTACCACATGCATCTTCTGGATATGTGCTTTATTGATTGGTCAACACTCTCGATGTACTAATGACTATCTAGAGCTGATGGCAAATCAAAATCGATGAAACACTCGTTGTACTCCACAAAATCAAAACAAGGAAAAAATACAAGTAGGAGTTAGTACGACCAATCTGTAAAACTTACCTTTGAGTTTAAGTGGTATCTTCTTATCACACATACACTAGAAGCAAGCCTCCATTTAGTCTATACTGCCCCAATACGATGTGTGACATCATCATTAATATCGCCACTATTCTGGATGATGGAACCCAGTTACTTAAAAGTTTTCCCTCTTGGGGATAGGTTGGGTGGCAAGCCTCAAATCAATGTTTGCTTCATCCCTCACAACACTGAATTTGCACTCCAAGTATTCAGTTTTGGACCTGCTCAATTTGAATCCTTTTGACTCCAAGGTGTGTTTCCAGGCCTCCAACCTATCATTAACTTTAGTTCGCTACTCATCAATCAATACTATGCCATCTGCAAATAGTATACACCATGGTACCTCCTCCTGGATAGATCGTGTCAGCTCATCTATCACCAAGGCAAATTACTTCTCCACTAACCTCCGAACAAGATGAATTGCTTCAGTAGTTGACCGCCACAGCATGAATCCAAACTGATTCTCCGAGATAGATACTACTTGTCGTACCCTCATCTCCACTATTCTCTCCCAGACCTTCATAGTATGGCTTAGCAGCTTAATACCACTGTAATTGTTATAGTTGTGAATATCTCCCTTATTCTTGTACAATGGAACCATTGTACTCCTCCTCCATTCATCAGGCATCTTGGCAGTCTTCATAATAGCATTGAACAGTCGAGTCAGCCACTCTATGCCATCCTTGACCATGTTCTTCCAAAAGTCTACCAGAATCTCATCAAGGCCGATTGCCCTCCCCCTCTTCATCTTACTAATATCCCGTCTTACCTCCTCAACTTTGAACCGCTTGCAATAACCAAAATCACGATGATTTTTGTAATCATAAGTACAAGAGCTTCTGAAACTGTGAAGCAAGTCTGAAACTAAGATGATGAGTCTAAACATAAGAAATATCCTATCTGAATATAAAAAATAGAATAATTAACGAGATAAAGGGAGGTGTGGACTGCAGAATAGTCAAGCAGCTCACCACAACTCCAGGATAAACCAAGCTTGAACTCAAACAGCTCCATGAGATGTGCTCGTACTCGGAATTGAATCTACACTACGAAAGTGTGCAACAAGTGTAGTATGAGTACGAAATCACATGCATCCAGTATGTCTCATTGACCAACAATGAAGAAGTAGTGACAGGAGTGTGTGTGTGTGTGTGTGTATATATATCATCTTCAAATTTTGTAAGTTCGTACTATATTTAACAATCAATTGTGATCAAAATAGAAGTATTCAAATATAACATGATATCAAAGACCAATAAGCACAATCAACAAGAATGAAGATGTCATGACCCAAAATGGGACGTGAGTGACATCCACATCTAAACGCCTAAGTGGATGAATCAGTGATACAATCCAACCTATATTAGCAGTTTACTTATGAAATATGAAAATAACTAGAAGCTCAACTTATAAAGCAAGAATAACAAAACCTATAATTTCTATTACATAATGTTTCCCAAAACCTGAAAGTCATAACATCAAGGACACTAATCTTAAATACAAAGCCTAAGAATGTCAACACCAAAATAGATGAATAAAACAGTTTATGTTTGAAAGCTACAGATATTATTTCATGACTAATAGGATCTAACACGATCTAGAGAAATAGCTCACCCTCGAACCTGATGTACTAATGACTATCTAGAGCTGATGGCAAATCAAAATCGATGAAACACTCGTTGTACTCCACAAAATCAAAACAAGGAAAAAATACAAGTAGGAGTTAGTACGAGCCACGTGTACTGAGTAGGTATCATCGGTCGACTCCAAATAGAAATTAATATGCATAAGATAATAGCAGAAACAACCATAACACTTAACAGGTGGCAAAAGTAAGAAACAAGTACACAACCAATCAATGATATCAATAATACACATGAGGACTCAAGCCTCCACATTACACTTCTTTTGGGAGATAGGTTCTATGAGATTGAGTATATTAAATTATTTTAACATGTTTTCCTTTATTATTATCATGCCGAAATGTGGTACCCGATCCAATATATATATTTGTATGTGTGTGTATCGAAACGTGAAACCCGATCCTATAATATATATGTGTGTCGGAACGTAACACCCAATCCTACAATATATATGTGTCGGTACATGACACCCGATCCTATAATATATATATTGGAACATGACACTTGATCATATAATATATGTGTCAGAATGTGACATCCGATCCTATAATATATATGTCTCGGATCGTGACACCCGATCCTATAATATATATATGTCGGAACATAACACCCGATCCTATAATATATATGATTCATTTTTTCTTATCATTACTTCTCACTTCATTACCAATGTTTCATCAAGCCTTCTTTAGTCAAGGCATCACTTTGAGAGATCAAGTTCAAGATTGTGGATTTCATGGTCTTGGGATTGCAGACCAATCACAATAATATATCAGTCAACCAAACCATAACAATTAAGTGCATAGAAAATATCACTGCTTTATTAAATGACTATCAATCACTATTAAGAGTCTCTCTATTAGATAGCACAAACTATAACCTACCTGAACTAAAGAACACAAAGTCAAGCTAGCTATTTCATCACCGCTTCTCCTTTTCTTCAATATCTCCAATCGTTTTGAATCTAGCAAATATATAGTATTCATAAGCAAACAAGTGCATGGACACCCATATTCCTATATATCTAGCTTAAATCAAAAACTCATCCAATTCCATAATTAAGTGCCTAAATCTCAAGCATAGGCTTAAGTCTTAAAACCACCAAATAACATAACTTTAATGGTATTCATATAATACAAAACACCTAAAACTTAATTACCTATTTCAATATTAAAACTTAATTTGTAAAGTCTTAATTAAAAGAACCTAATTTTACTAAACTGACACGACAAGAACATGTTACAGAAAACAAAATTAATCAGTATTTTAACTATGATCCTGACAATTTTCTTAGTTTCAATCTTAGATTATCATAACTTTTCTATATATATTTGTCATCATTACCTAGAAGTACTGCATTTGCATCAATTCACGCAAGGTTTTCTACAATTTCACTCTTGTTGTATATAATAAAATAAAATAATATATATACATACATGTATCACTACTTATGTTCTTAAACAAACGTTAAGCAAATTTTACCTAAACTTTGTATTCTCTGTCTCTCTTTGTTGAGTTCACGCCGCTATTGTATACCAACGTCCTCTTTTCTTCTTCTTTTAATAGGGTTGTGCAGCAGCCCTTCTATTTTATTTATACATATATAATTTTTTTCTCATTTATTAAAAGTGATAAATTTTATTAACCTATTTTTAATTAACATGGGATAAATAATATAGGATATTAACTAAACTATTATTTTAATCTACCAACTAAATTAATTGTCTAAAATTATCCCCCTAACTAAATAATAAAAAATATTAAATAGTTCAAAATTCCCCATTAAATTTCACAAGATAAATATTTTATAATATACGAAACCCTATATCTCAAAACGACTTAACGAGTCATTACATTAGATACCAATTTACCCATTGTTCGTCCTCGAACGATCAAAGAAGGAGAAGGAGGAATAACCTATGTCACCAAAAGCCTAAATTATGATCTTCTAAAGTCGATGTTTGTTTCTCCATTTAGGCTTCCCCTTAAAATCACCCATCAAGATCTTAGTAAGAACGAAATTTTTATGTCCAATTTTTGCAGATTTACGATCAAAAATAATTTTCAAGTCATGGACTAACTCATGAACCCAATCAGAACCAAGATTCACTTGACCATAATGCAATATTTGGACAAATCTTTTTTCACATAATCATGATAAAATTCTAAACGAGTAATATCGGTTACAATTACAAATGAACCTAAACCAATCACCCCTCACTCATAATGCAAAAATCATCACAGGTCTTGTCAAGATTTCTTTATTACCATCAATTCTTCTCATAAACTTCAGTTATACAACATTATCTTCTTCTTTTTTGTGGATACTTGTCATAAAAAATTAAATTTTTCTAATTCAACGAAGGAAATGATCGAGTAACCACTTACCAAGCGATAAATTCAAATATATAGAACCTCTAACAACACTATAGAAAATAACAAATCAATAGCAGTGACTGTAAACAACCCTTAAGAGCAATAGAGCTAGACTCAATAGAAACCACATTCAAACATATATAGCTAGAAATGACCTCAATAATGAGATGAATCTTAACACTACCGAACAACTATAAGTATTCACGGTAGCTCTTCTAAATTTTTTTAATCAAGATGACACTTTTAGAATTACTCAAAAACTTCAATTGCTCTGAAGCAACATCTATTCTGTCATATCTAGAATAACTGAGCCCCCAGAAACACCTTATTTTACCAAGAGAGTATCACAATAGTATGAGTAGTCTCAGCAATATAGTAGTTTCAATTTCCTCAAAATTCTTAATAATCGTGTAAAAAATTTAGATCCATATTGTAGTTCCCCCATAAGTCATCTATCATAATTCACTTAATCCAAATTAAAATAAATGCAACATCTTCCTCACATTACTATTCGTTAGTTGAATTAAATTCATTTCATGTAAAAATTATGGATAAATCCCTAATAAGTTTGTACTCACTCAGTTCATATTATCATATCATGTCTAAACTCAAAGGTGAAAACTCGCATCACCTTCAACTTCGAACAAAAGGTCTATAGGCGATATCGTATTTCTTCAGCTTTCTCAGATTCCTTTCGGAACATTAATTTAAAATGCCTTCAACTATTCAACATTTTGATTTTTATTCCTTTAAATAACTTGTTTATCAATCATATTCTTTAACTACTAACTCATGATATTTTTTTTCTCATACTCTAAATGAAAATCTTAAGTAACATCCTTCCTATGGTCCTTTAATAGCTAACAGTAACTAACTTTACAATCTAAATCATTCCCAAGTCCTTTCAAATGTTCAACACCCAACACAGCTCGATCGCTTCATACTTGACCAATACATACCTTGAAAAAAAAAATATACTACCATGAACATAGACTCACTATGAAAAACTTGAATTTTAACTCCAATTATATAACTCAATTCCCCTTATCTGTCAACACTAACTCATACCATGAAGATCTTTATGAACACATGTATCTTAACTTATTATTGATTCCCTCTTTATCAACCTTGTCATATTCTTTATGAAAATTTCATTGTACTAATCACCATACTCAAAATCACAAAAAGAGCCTATCACAATATTCAAGCCACACATGTCATATTCTTTATGAAAATTTCACTGTACTAATCACCATACTCAAAATCACAAAAAGAGCCTATCACAATATTCAAGCCACACATATATAGAATTTTTATTTTGAATATTACCCAATAATTTTCTAACCTAGATCAATGACACGTAATATTATCACTATAATCAAAGTTGAATAGATGGAATCATGTGTCTCTGAATTTAATTCTTCACGCTCTCAAAAGATACATCTTTGACTTTTACCATCAAAGTGAATGACTTTGTTCTTGTTCTTTCTAAAGGCTAACTACATCTCATCAATTTTATTCATTTTTAATTCTAACTCTTTTAGTTCTATTCGAACAGTGTCTCAACTCATTCTAATCTTTTCATATGATCACATTACACATTAAATAATAGTAATTCATAATTTTAAAGATTTGCAAGTAATTATTATCATATTGAATTCATTTAACCAAAAATTCTTATCATATGATTGCATCCTGATCACAATCCGTCACAAATTCTTATTATCATTATGCTCAATAGCCATTGTCATTATCTTGAAGCCAACCTTATCATTGATATGATACTTTAAATCCACTTATACTAATAGAATCCAAAGACTAACCCAAATTTTTATACACACTCTTCTACTAAAACTCTCTATTACCTTTCCCCGAGTTACTCATTGGGCCTTTATTTATCCATAAGCTTATCATTTCAATATTTATCCACTCCCTTAGAGCTTATTATGAAATCACCAATCATCATTTAATATCCTTGGGATACATTTCACCACCTACACATTAGTTGTACCAAAGATCCACCACTTTAACTCTCTTATATCTTTATAGCCATCTTCCTATACTTGTTGTTCTTACTGGCATAATAGTTGCTTCCTATGACTCTTATTATCTAACCTCTTTCATTTTAGTCTACTAACACTCGACTTCTATGTTCACAGACATCTAACTAGATAACTTGAACTATAACGGGAGGCTCCTCATTATCTATAGCTCTCCCCTTTTGACCCAACTCTTAAGGGTAATAAAGAATGGTTACATCAGTCTATTCCATAATTGGCAACTTATTTATACTATCTATGTACTCATAGTAAGTCATATGTTTACAATCTCTCATAATTATATACTATTTTGAAACTGCAGAAGTATTCACTGCAGTATACATCTTAGGCCATTTTTGTATCAAATGACTTAGGTTCAATTCACTGTTTTCATTTAACGATCACATTCACCGTACTCGTAACATCATAATCTTTTCCAGTCAACATCTTAATTTCTCGCTTATGTTATGTCAAGCATACTAGAGTAAATCTCCAACTAATAATATCATTCTCGTCATACTATCTCTCTTTTATAATTCTCACCTAAAGTTCAAACTTAGGATCTAGTACTAAACATGTACGTTCATACTCTTTACATACTATACTAACTCTAAACTATTAGATAAAGTCAAGAAATATTGAACCACTGAATCTCATGATAAGAAATCAACCTTTACCTCATGATAAATCTGATTATAGGCTATCATCATACTCCATTTTATAAGTTAAGTAGTATCTATCTTATCTATCATATCTCCTTGTCTAGTTAAGTTCATAACTCTGTAAATCTCAAGTGATTCTTCTTTCGAAATCATGAGGCTAGTTTAGGTCTACCACTTTATGCCATCTGTTTTTCTATTCAACACCTATACTTGATTTTAACTAACACAATGACATGTCAACATCAACTCATTTCTTATTCGAGTGTACTCCATCTCATACTAACTAATACTCTTCCTCTACGTTCCACTAAGAGAATTAAATGATACTCACTATGTTTTAACCAAAACCCAATAGGGACTTGACTCATCACCCAATTTATTAACTTATCACCATATGAATCTTAGCTACCTACTTCAATGATCTACTATTCCCACTCTTCATGATTTTTATATCTTTCTAACTCTAGGATTATTCTATCACTTATAGTTTACAAAAGTCTTCAATCACTTTTTATCGGTGGGGTTCAAATACCACGAAGTATTCATAGCAATAACTTAGCTACCTTCTCAACAATAATATCTGAAAGAATGGTTCGGAGAATAAAGTCTAGAAGTACATCATATCATGCTCTAGCTTAAGCGCATGATTCACAAAAATAAGAGTGCATTATTTCGAATCAATATACTTAAGTATGTTAGTTGGCTCCTCTCAAGCTAATATAGCCTCTTACTTTCTGAATACTTTATCTTAAGGTAACTCATTAATAAAGATTTAGGCTTTCTATTCCAACTATTTTAAGTATGAGAGGTAGTCGAACGAATCTAGGCAAACACACGAATCTGGAAAAGTCTCTTAAAAAATTAAAAGTGATAAATTTTATTAACCTATTTTTAATTAACATGGGATGAATAATATATGATATTAAAGTCTCTTAAAAAGTAATTGTATTGCACGATTTAAGTGAGAAAAGGATCAGATACCAATTGGTATCACCTAGATACCAATTGGTATCACCTAGATACCAATTGGATTTAAGTAATAGCATGAAAGAAATAAAGAAATAAGTTTTCCTAATGTCATGTAGCATCTCAAAGAAAAGTAAAGGTGTTCCTATACTGTTCCGCAAGACTCTACTAGATTTGTCCTTGTGTGATGAGATCAATGAAGCTAAAGCTCTGATACCAAGTTTGTCACGATCCAAAATGGGACGTGAGTGGAACCCACATTTAAAATCATAAGTAGGCGAACAAGTGATACAATCCAACCTATATTACGAAAATAACTGGAAGCTCAACTTATAAAGCAAGAATAACAAAACCTACAATTTATATTACATAATGTTTCCCAAAACCTGAAAGTCATCACATCAAGGACACTAATCTCAAATACCAAGCCTAAGAATGTCAACAGCAAAATAGATGAATAAAATAGTTTATGTCTTAAAACTACAGATATTATTTCATGACTAATAGGATCCAACACGATCTAGAGAAATAGCTCACCCTTGAACCTGATGTACCAATGACTAGCTAGAGCTGAAGGCAAATCAAAATCGATGAAACACTAGCTGCACTCCACAAAAGCAAAATAAGGAAAAAATACAAGTAGGAGTTAGTACGAGCCACGTGTATTAAATAGGTATCATCGGCCGACTCCAAATAGAAATTAATATGCATAAGATAATAGCAGAAATTAATCATAACACTTAACAGGTGGCAACAGTAAGAAACAAGTACACAACCAATCAATGATATCAATAATACACATGAGGACTCAAGCCTCCACATCACACTTCTTTTGGGAGATAGGTTCTTTCAATTTGAGTATATTAAATTATTTTAACATGTTTTTCTTTATTATTATCGTGCTGAAACATGGCACCCAATTCATTATATATATGTATGTGTGTGTGTATGTGTGTGCACGCGCATGTGTGTATGTGTGTGTCGGAATGTGACACCTGATCCTATAATATATATATGTCGGAACATAACACCCAATCCTATAATATATATGTGTTGGTACGTGACGCCCGATCCTATAATATATGTGTCAAAACGTAACACCCAATCCTATAATATATGTGTCGGAATATGACACCCGATCCTATAATATATATGTCTCGAAACGTGATACCCGATCCTATAATATATATATGTCGATACGAGACACCCAATCCTATAATATATATGATTCATTATTCCTTATCATTACTTCTCACTTCATTACCAATATTTCATCAAGCCTTCTTTATTCAAGGCATCACTTTGAGAGACCAAGTTTAAGATTATGGATTTCAAGGTCTTGGGATTGCAGACCAATCATAATAATATATCAGTCAACCAAACTACAATAATTAAGTGCATAGAAAATATCACAGCTTTACTCAATGACTATCAATCATTATTAAGAGTCTCTCTATTAGATAGAACAAACCATAACCTACCTCAACTGAAGAACACAAAACCAAGCAAGCTAATTCACCACCGCTTTTTTCTTTCTTCAATATCTCCAACCGTTTCGAATCTAGCAAATATATAGTATTTATAAGCAAACAAGTCCATGGACACCCATATTCCTATATATCTAGCTTAAATCAAAAACTCATCCAATTCCATAATTAAGTTCCTAAATCTCAAGCCTAGGGTTAAGTCTTAAAACCACCAAATAACATAACTTTAATGGTATTCATATAATACGATACACCTAAAACTTAATTACCTATTTCAATATTAAAACTTACTTTATAAAGTCCTAATTAAAAGAACCTAATTTTACTAACCTGACACGACAAGAACATGTTACAGAAAATAAAATTAACCAATATTTTAACTATGATCCTGACAGTTTTCTTAGTTTCAATCTTAGGTCATCATAACTTTCCTATATATATATTTGTCATCATTACCTAGAAGTACTGCACTTGCATCAATTCACGTAAAATTTTCTAAAATTTCACTCTTGTTGTATATAATAAAATAAAATAATATATATACATACATGTATTACTACTCATGTTCTTAAACAAACGCTAAGCAAATTTTACCTAAACTTTGTATTCTCTGCCTCTCTTCGTTGAGTTCACGCCGCTATTGTATACCAACGCCCTCTTTTCTTCTTCTTTTAATAGGGTTATGCAGAAGCCCTTCTATTTTATTTATACATATGTAAAAAAAATATTCTCATTTATTAAAAGTGATAAATTTTATTAACCTATTTTTAATTAACATGGGATGAATAATATATGATATTAACTAAACTATTATTTTAATTCCACCAACTAAATTAATTATCTAAAATTATCTCCTAACTAAATAATAAAAAATATTAAATAGTCCAAAATGCCTCATTAAATTTCATGAGATAAATATTTTATAATATACGAAACCCTATATCGCAAAATGACTTAACGGATCGTTACAGAAGAGTATAATGAGATGCAATGCAATGCAATACCACAAAATGATATACCTCAAATGTCAAGTCATCTCTAAATTATATATACACAATACCTCTCGGGAATACATCGAAGGTTTGTGACCCATGGGGGACTCACAAGGTCCATATACCGACATGGATGGTCTCTATATGTCTGTGCGGACGATCTCAACACACTATCATAAAATCAACCATCCCCAGCACGAACGATCTCCACGTGCCCAACTTAGATTATAGCAATGATCTTAACACACACTCAATCTCATGTCAATCCATATGCACAATATAACGTCAATAATATAGGGATGGTGATGCATCACAATACAACAAATATTGGTACAACATGTAGTCACCTTAACTATCACAAATATACGGGTTCAATAAAGAAACACAATCACATAAACAAACTGAGTTATACTACACCAGCTAATGCCCATATGTTTTGGCATTCTTGGATTACAATCCATCATCTTTAGTAATAAACTTTTCCCTTTATAACACTGGTACTCACACCAATGCCTGTCACACCATTGGCACGAGACCCCCGTCTTTCACCTTTACCCATTCTCTATTTTTATTGTTTTAATCTTAAATTAGAAAAAATATCCTTCAACGAAGTCTAAAAGTCTTAACATACCTCAATCGCCTAACACGCATCACAAATTCTCAAGATTTTGCCTTGCCCTTTCGTAAAGCTTCTGAACGTTCCCAATCTATCAAATAGGCAATATTGGTAAATACACTGATTTGTAGACATCTATATTGTTATACTTTTATCTCAAACTCCAAATTTGAATCACAATAAAAGAAATTCAAAACCCAATCAACTACACTATCGATAACTTTAAGCATTGTGTTTCCATCCCAAACTCCTTCTAAATACACCTCACTCATGAATTGGTGTCTAGTGCCCAAAATAACCTAACGGGTCATTACATAGTAAACAATAATAACAATAATAACAACAATAATAACAATAACAATAACAATAATTATTATTATTATAATTATAATAATAATAATAATCCTAAATATCATTTAATTTTGTGATCTTAAACATGTCAGATGAAAATTAGAGAAAAAGAAAAAAAAGACATTTTTTTTTTAAATCAATAACAAAAAAAAGTGAAACGGAATGGTGTAGAATTTTTATAATCCATTCATTCTAAAATAATTTTCTTGTTTCTGGCTATGCTTCTTGAGAATCAATCTAACTAAATTTTAAAGTTAAAATTGAATAAATTAATTTAATATTCTAAAGTTAAATTTAAATTTTTAAAAACTATATGGAAAGTAATGCTGATTACAATTTTTTTTCTTATATCAATATGTTGAAAACATATGTATTTAAGTGTTCGTCAAATTTTACATCTTTGAATCTAAAACAAATTTGACGAGTACTTTAGTAAATTTTAAAAAAAAATCATATTTTGTCCTTTTAAAAAAAATAATTAAACTTTTGAGTTATAAAATTACCAAAAGATGATTTTTATAATTTAAACTTTAAACACTTAAGAATTTATATTGAAAAAACTAACTTGATTTTAAATTGTGCAAGTAAGAAATATATTGTAATGACGAATGAGGTTCAAAAAATATGAATAGAGTTGATAATAGTCAAGTATTTAAATTTATAAACAAAAACTTTATAAAATTGAAATGATATAAATATAATTGATGGGTTGACATATATTACACATGTTTAGAGGCAATTGAAAAGAACATAAGATAAGACCAAGTACATAATATAATTTGTATTGCTCATTATATAACTCTTTATTGTCATGATCGTCCTTCTCGTGGCTCTTTTATATAATAGAAAAATATATTTATATGATGATATGATAATATAATAAAGGAGGAGTTGGCCAAAAGGAATATATATGTATTATAATGTCATACCCTAAGACAATTCCATAAAATGCCGTGATAATTCAATAACAAGTTCTCTCATGTTACAAAGTTCAAGTCGAGACTGTGAAGTAGGAATTATGACATTTTTTGAAAAATCCAAATGATGGCATTATTTTTACCCTATTCTTCCTACATTACACCCATTTTCCTTAAATTCTCACAATTCTATTTTTTTTTTTCCTCCCAAAAAGTGACATGGCTGTTGGTTAAGGAGCTAAAAATTGTGTAGATTTCTGCTTGCATTCTGCTCTCTTCCTTCTCTCTTTGGTAATTACAAGGTTGGAAAATTGTGGATGTAAAGAGGAATCCAAAAATTCCTCCCCAAACACTCATACATTTTTATTCTTGATTCATGGATAGAAGATTAAGTTTTTGAGCCTAACAATGGTGATCATGAAATTGCAAATGGAAAAGGCAAAAGAAATATCCTTAACCTATTAGACATAGTTCAAATTGATTTAAAAATACCTTTAACGTTTTCTTTTTAGTTCAAAAATACCCTCTAGAATGACTAATTTTCATTTGTCAAGACCAACGTTTCTTAATAAATTATGTTAGGTTGGATGGAGTGGGTCTTTTTATTTGATAAAAAAATGAAAAATTTGCCCATGTCAAGCATTCTCTAACCTAAATAAAACGTTAAGGGAATTTTTAAAGAGCACTTCAATATTGGTGATTTGTTAAATGTTCTCTTGCATTCATCATAATAAATAATGTTGTCCATTGTAAGTTCATCTTGGGGCTGCTATCAATGAGATTTTTTGTCATTGTGTAGGGGTGAAATAAGATTTCTTGTGATCGTTATTATCTTGGATTCAGTTGTATGTAAATTCATTATTTTGTTCCCAATGTGTATGTGTAATGCAAGTTTTTAACCTTCAAACATGTGATGTTCCAGCTACACCTTCTACATAAAATTCAGTTTAAATGTGATTGTTTCAATGGGAATAGCAGGCCAGATACAAATAACAGCATAATAAACATGAAAAGGTTGAACAAGTATATCATAGAAATCTGCAATGTAACTATTTAAGTCTAATCGACCTCATATAACTTCAATTGACATTTAATCCAGGTTAAAGGTCAGCATAGAAAACTCTATTCAGGTAAATTGTTACATTTCAAGTCATTTGTTTGCTCCAAGTCTTGCTATTTAAAAACAAAAAGAGCTCATTTAAGTACATAAACTATGAGTTACGGATTAAGAATAAACACTGCACATATCCTGCATGTCACATTTGGTTGGTAGTTATAAGAAATATACTCTTATAAGTGGTTGCTCAACTTGCTGTATTTCTTCATGTCAGTTTGTGATTCTGTACTATACAATGCCACATTAACGTTGGCAGATCTTTAGAGGATCTAAACTATCACATGTGCCTAGTGCTATACTGTTAGGTTTACCCCTTGGATGATCTCCGCAAGAATTCTGCCACCAGATTTGAAAATGCAGAAGAACTGTTCCTCAATAACTGGTTAGGAGTATCAAACTCAAGAATGTTTCCTGCATCAAACAAAACGCATTTTATCAGGCTGTTACGAATAATATTATAGCTGTATTCTCAGCTGTTCTATATCTTCAACTTTGCAGGTTAATACAACAATAACAACAACATACCCAGTGGGGTCTGGGGAGGGTAGAATATACGCAGACCTTACCACTACCTCATACAAGTAGAGAGGTTGTTTCCTGGGAACCCTCGTCTTATCCCATTGCAGGTTAATGGTTTCACTATATTCTGCCACTACTAATATCATGCAGTTGTATTCAAGTAGCTGATATGTAAAATCGTTCAAACTGTTAACTATTGTTATGCTGTTTTTTTTTTGTGTGTGCGTGCATGCATGCTGGAGGTGCAAGTGCTAAGTCCTCTATCTTTACCTTCACGAAGAACTAAAACAAGATCATTATCAATAACTGTGGGTATCCGATGTGCCACTGTTATAACTGTACATCCATTTGTTTCTTCTCTTATGGTTTTTTGAATGACGTTGTCCATCTTTGTATCCACTGAAGCAGTAGCTTCATCAAGCACCAATATTCTCCTTTTCTGTAGCAATACCCTAGCTAAGCACACAATCTGCCTTTGACCCACGCTCAAGTTTTCTCCGTCTTCTGCAACTGCAGCATAAAATTCTTGATAATTAATTTGAAGATCATTTGTTTCCCTTTTCAAATGTCTGTGTATTTTGAAGTTCTTTAATAAAGGTGGGTTCAGACCACAGCTTTGTACCTGGTGTTTCAAGAAGTCTTACATCCTGCTTTACAATATCAGCTAAATGACATTTTTGCAAGACCTGAAGTATGAAATCATTCTAATAGTAAGTTACAGAACAGTATATCTTAGTAAGTTACAAAGTCTCATACTTTGTCCAATAAAAAGAAGCCCAGAACATTACCTCCCAGATATCCTGATCTGAATGTTGTTGTAATGGATCAAGATTACTCCTAATTGTTCCTTGGAACAAAATTGGATCTTGTGGTATTATACTCAACTTAGACCTTAGGTCTTGCAGACCGATCTTCGAAATGTCCATTCCATCGATAAGAATGCATCCCTCAGATGGTTCCACAACCCTGAAGAGAGCTTGGATCAAAGTAGACTTCCCACTACCTGTTCGTCCAACTACACCAATTTTCTTTCCCTCTGCAAAGGTGCAGGTTATTCCTTTTAGAACTCTTGGGAGATCAGGGCTGTATTGTACATGAAGATCTTTGATTTCAATTCTTCCTTTTAGAGGCCAATCGGGGTTTGGCCTGGACTTTTCAATTATCAGAGGAGCTTCACTAGGAATGTCGCTAAACTGAAGTATTCTTTCAACTGAGATCATTTTGTTCTCAACATTGCAAAGGTTCCATATCACCCAAGCTTGGAGAACATTAAGATTTAAGCCATAGGTCGCTGCAAGTCCTGCTAAACCTGCAAACAGATGAAACATGCGATATCACACACTGAAACCATTTACGATAGTGAAAGAAAGTGACTTCCTCACTTGTGTAAGTTCTTAATCTAATATTTGTTTCTTATGTCTACTCATGTATCACCAGAGAAGCTGCCTGGAATTTTATTGACTAGCTGCCTGGGAATGTGTTACACAGGATGCATGAAATGGAAATGAAGAGGAATAAATGCTTACTGGGGTCTATGGCCTCTCGTGGAAGGTGTGCCAGGATGACAAGAAGAAAGAAGAATATGAGATTGAAGAGAAAGTTAATCCGAACACAGAGCCATTCCATTGTAGCTGAGTTGTGAAAAACTACACGAGAATAGTTATCGATGAGACTTAGATTCTTATTCAAGAATCGGTCTTCCTGATGAAAACAGCGAATTGTTGCTACACCGGTGAGAGATTCAGAGAAATGATGCAGGATTGGAGCTTTCTGAATGCCAATCATCCTTGCCAGTTCTCTAGCAGTGGTAATGTAATATGCCTGCAATAAGAATTAAATCATTAGCACTAAGGCCATACTTATGAGAAGTAAATACTGATTCTTTGCATTCCATTTTAGAAGTGATGTAAAAGAAATATGATTGATGCTCAAGTTAATAGTAAATAGGGACCAAAAGTTACTCGAGGTTAAGTTTCTTATTACCTGATACCACATGGAGAGGGCAAGTACCAGAAGGAAGAGAAAAAAGATCTGCCAGGCAACGTTGGACATAAGGACAACAATACTCAATAATTGAATAAGTGCAAATGCTAGTCCAGCCAATCTATATGGAATATCTGTGTCCACAATGCTTTGGTCTGTAGAAGACTGACAAGCAAGAAACAAAATTGAAGTTCAGAATAGATACAGCCAGAAAATCATATATTGAGAGACAAAGAACTGAATATGGACACATTTCAAGACAAATAAATAATTCCAGCTGCTAAACTCACCCTATTGAGAATTCTGCTGGAAGGGGTGGAGTCAAAGAAGGACAAGGGTGCTCGGAAGAGTGATTTGATCATTCCAATGTAGAGCTTTTGAGCAGTCTCAATTGCTATTGTTGAAAGCATAACTGCTCTTCCTAAGATGAAAAAAGAGCTTCCCCCTGACATCAGCACGAATATTCCAATTAATCTCCCGCTAGTAACCCTGCCTTCTTCTTCTGTTCCCCATGCAATCCAGTAGTTGCTTGCCATCTGCAGCCCCTGGAAGAGAACTTGACATAGAAGGACCGGAAATACAAGGGCCCCTTTATATGCCGAGGTCACAAAGGTCGAGTAGACTTTCCATTTAACTCGACCTGATACTGCATCTTCCTGCTGAGTTCTTCCTAAGATCCTGTTGTCACAGGTAAGATCTTCAAAGCACTCTTCGACTTCAATTTGGTTATTCTGATGCTTACCCTTGGTTACGCAGTTACACTTTTGGGAAGGGTTCACCTGATCTAATGATTTACTGTGAGCCACCATATGCCTTAGGAGCTCACCATCCGGATCTGCAATCAACTTGTTATACTTTCCTGATTGAACAATTCTTCCATCTTTCATTACCTGAGCATATCAGGTAAGCACAAAACCTAAGATATACTTTTCTAGTTTTTTTCAATCAACTGAAAACCAATAGCTGAAAATAGTTTCAAGTTACCAGGATGAGGTCAGAAGCATCTAAAAATTCCAACTGGTGAGTGGCATAAACAACTGTTTTATTATGTAGATGTTGGATTAAGCATTTCTGCAATATGATGAAGGGTTGTAGCACATCAATAAGAGCAATTAGATTACTTTAAAAAATTATACAAAAGTAGGATGCAGTACTTGCCTTGAACATATGAGCTCCAGTTTGTGCATCAACAGCACTGAAAGGGTCATCTAGCAGATAGATGTCTGAATCACTATAAATAGCTCTGGCCAGCTGAATTCTTTGCTTTTGTCCACCACTTAGGCTCATTCCTCTTTCTCCTACCAAATTTAGATCTCCGTCAGCCCACATCTCAATGTCACGTTTCAAAGCACATCGTTTGACGATATCATCATAACGTGCCTTATACATTTCCTTGCCAAACAGAACATTGTCTCTAACAGTGCCCGTCTGGATCCAAGCACTCTGTGGTACAAATGCCTTGGAACCATTAATTTTAATACTTGATCCAGAAATTCTAGGAATCTCTCCCATAATACTACAGAGTAAGCTTGACTTTCCCGATGCCACTGAACCACAGATTGCTACTTTCCACCCTTTCATTATCCTGATTTTCTCAGTTATCTTAATTGTTGATTTCTTGGACTCATTTGTACCCCAAGCATACTCTCCTGGTTCAAGTTCGAT